>BSBK01008010.1:112500-280000 GCA_027943335.1 Chamaecyparis obtusa | reverse complement strand
ACTCGAGCATTCCAATGTGTCAAAAGGGGTCATGGAGACTTCCTAGGGACCACTTTAGACACACTCGAGCATTCCAATGTGTCAAAAGGGGTCACGGGGACTTCCGAGGGGTCCTGACGCATGATAAGGTGTACTAGGACCACTAGAAAGTCCCCATGACCCATTTTGACACATGTGAACCCTCTAGTGTGTTGGAAGGGGTCGTAGGACCCCTTCAGACACACTTGAGGGTTCAGATATGTCAAAAGGGGTCATGGGGACTTCGTATGGGTCCTAGTACATCTTATCATGCGTTAGGACCTCTAGGAAGTCCCCATGACTCCTTTTGACCTCAAGTGTGTCCTAAGGGGTCATAGGACCCCTTCGGACACACTTGAGGGTTAAAATATATCAAAATGGTTCATGGGGACTTCCTAGGGGTCCTAGTACACCTTATCAAGTGTTAGGACCTCTAGGAATTCCCCCTAACCCCTTTTGACACATTGGAATGCTCGAGTGTGTTTGAAGGGGTGGTAGCAATCGAGCATTCCAATGTGTCAAAAGGGGTCATAGGGATATCCTAGGGGTCCTAACATGTGATAAGGCATACTAGGACCCCTATGAAGTCCCCATTACCCCTTTTGACACATTTGAACCCTCAAGTGTGTCCAAAGGGGTCCTACGACCCCTTAGGACACACTTGAGGGTTCTAATGTGTCAAAAGGGGTCACGGGGACTTCCTACGGGTCCTAACGTGTGATAAGGTATACTAGGACCCATAGAAAGTCCCCATGACCCCTTTTGACACATTCAACCTTCAAGTGTGTCTGAAGGGGTCCTATGACCCCTTGGAACACACTTGAGGGTTCTAATATGTCAAAAGGAGTCATGGGGACTTCCTAGGGGTCCTAATGCATGATAAGGCATACTAAGACCCCTAAGAAATTTGAAAGACCCCTTTTGAAACATTAGAACTCTCAAGTGTGTCTTAAGGGGTGGACCCCTAGAAAGTCCCCATGACCCCTTTTGACACATTTGAACCCTCAAGTGTGTCTAAAGGGGTCCTATGACCCCTTGGAACACACTTGAGGATTCTAATGTGTTAAAAGGAGTTATGGGGACTTCCTAGGGGTCCTAACACATGATAAGGCATACTAGGACCCCTAAGAAATCCCCATGAACCCTTTTGACACATTATAACCCTCAAGTGTCCTAAGGGGTGGACCTTTAGGAAGACCCAATGATCCCTTTTGACACATTTGAACCCTCAAGTGTGTTGGAAGGGGTCGTAGGATCCCATAGGACACACTTGAGAGTTCTAATGTGTCAAAAGGGGTCATGGGGACTTCCTAGGGGTCCTAGCACGTGATAATGCATACTAGGACCCTTGAAAAGTTCTCGTGACCCCTTTTGAAACATTTGAATGCACAACTATGTTCGAAGGGGTTGTAGAACCCCTTAGGACACACTTGAGCATTCCAATTTGTCAATAGGGGTCATGGGGACTTCCTAGGGGTCCTAACATGTGATAAGACATACTAGTACCTGTAGGAAGTCCCCATAACCCATTTTGAAACATTTAACTTCTCAAGTGTGTTTGAAAGGGTTGTAGGACCCCTTAGGACACACTTGAGCATTCCAATGTGTCAATAGGGGTCATGGGGACTTTCTAGAAATCCTAACATGTGATAATGCATACTAGGACTCCTAGGAAGTCCCCATGACCCCTTTTGACACATGAGAACACTCAAGTGTGTCATTAGGGGTCATAGGACCCTTTGGGACACACTTGAGTGTTGCAATGTGTCAAAAAGATTCATGGGGACTTCGTACGGGTCCTAGTATGCCTTATCATATGTTAGGACCTCTAGGAAGTCCCCATGACTCCTTTTGACCCATTATAACCCTCAAGTGTGTCCTAAGGGGTCATAGGACCCCTTCGGACACACTTGAGGGTTCAAATATGTCAAAATGGTTCATGGGGACTTCCTAGTGGTCCTAATACACCTTATCATGCGTTAGGACCCCTAGGAAGTCCCCATGACCCCTTTTGAAACATTTGAATGCACAACTATGTTTGAAGCGGTCGTAGGACCCCTTAGGATACACTTGAGCATTGCAATATGTCAATAGGGGTCATGGGGACTTACTAGGGATCCTAATGTGTGATAAGGCATAGTAGTACTTGTAGGAAGTCCCCGTGACCTCTTTTGAAATATGTGAATACTCAAGTGTGTTAAAAGGGGTCATGGGGACTTCCTAGGGTTCCTAGTATGCCTTATCACATGTTAGGCCCCCTAGGAAGTACCAATCACCCCTTTTGACACATTTCAACACTCAAGTATGTCCCAAGGGGTTTCATGACACTTTAGTACACACTTGACTATTGAAATGTGTCAAAAGGGTTCATGGGGACTTCTTAGGGGTCCTATTATGTCCTATCACATGTTAAGACCCATAGGAAGTCCCCATGACCTCTTTCAACACATTAAAACTCTCAAGTGTGTCTTAAGGTGTCATAAGACACCTTGGGACACACTTGAGTGTTGAAATGTGTCAAAATGAGTCATCAATGCTCCCTAGTCTAGTCCTAACATGTGATAAGGCATACTAGGACACCTAAGAAGTCCCCATGACCTCTTTTGACACATGAGAATACTCAAGTGTGTCCTAAGGGATTATACGACCCCTCGGGACACACTTGAATGTTGAAATGTGTCAAAAGAGGTCATGGGGACTTCTTAAGGGTCCTAAAGGAAGTCCCCATGACCTCTTTCAACACATTAAAACTCTCAAGTGTGTCCTAAGGTGTCATAAGACACCTTGGGACACTTGAGTGTTGAAATGTGTCAAAATGAGTCATCAATGCTCCATAGTCTAGTCCTAACATGTGATAAGGCATACTAGGACACCTAAGAAGTCCCCATGACCCCTTTTGACACATGAGAATACTCAAGTGTGTCCTAAGGGATTATACGACCCCTCGGGACACACTTGAATGTTGAAATGTGTCAAAAGAGGTCATGGGGACTTCTTAGGGGTCCTAAAATACCTTATCATGCATTAGGACCCCTAGGAAGTCTCCACGACCCCTTTCGACACATTAGAACTCTCAAGTGTGTCATAAGGGGTCATACGACCCTTTGGGACACACTTGAGTGTTGAAATGTATCAACAGGGATCATCGAGACTTCTTAGGGGTCCTAACATGTGATAAGCTATACTAGGACCCCTAGGTGTTCTAATGTGTCAAAAGGGGTCATGGGCACTTCCTAAGGGTCCTAGTATGCCTTATCACATGTTAGGACCCCTAGGAAGTCTTGATGACCCCTTTTGACACATTTCAATACTCAAGTGTGTTCCAAGGGGTCGTATGACCCCTTAGGACACACTTGAGTGTTTTAATGTGTCGGAAGGGGTCATGGGAACTTCTTAGGGGTCCTAGTACACCTTATCACATGTTAGGACCCCTAGGAAGTCTCGATGGCCCCTTTTTACACATTTCAATACTCAAGTGTGTAACAAGGGGTTGTATGACCCATTAGGACACACTCGAGAGTTCTAATTGTCAAAAAGGGTTATAGGGACTTCTTGGGGGTCCTAAGTAGTGATAAGGTGTACTAAGACCTCTAGGAAGTCCCCATGACCTCTTTTGACATGTTTCAACATGCAAGTGTTTCCCAAGGGGTCGTATAATCTTTTAGAACACACTTGAGTGTTCTCATTAGTCAAAAGGGGTAATGGGGACTTTCTAGGGGTCCTAGTATGTCTTATCACCTGTTAGGACCCCTAGGAAGTACCGATGACCCTTTTTAACACATTTTAACACTCAAGTGTGTCCCAAGGGGTCATATCACACCTTAGGACATACTTGAGTGTTGAAATGTGTCAAAAGGGGTCACGGAGACTTCCTAGGGGTCCTAGTAAACCTTATCACATGTTAGGAACCCTAGGAAGTACCCATGGCCCCTTTCGACATATTATAACTCTCAAGTGTCTCCTAAGGTGTCATACGACCCCTTGGGACACACTTGAGTATTGAAATGTGTCAAAAGGGGTCATTGGTACTTCCTAGGAGTCCTAACATGTGATAAGGCGTACTATGATGCCTAGAAAGTCCCCATGACTTCTTTTGACACATGAGAACACTCAAGTGTTTCCTAAGGGATTATACAACCCCTTGGGACACACTTAAGTGTTTAAATGTGTCAAAAGAGGTCATGGGGACTTCCTAGGGGTCCTAGTATGCCTTATCATGCATTAGGACCCCTAGGAAGTCCCCATGACCACTTTCGACACATTAAAACTCTCAAGTTTGTCCTAAGGGATCATACGACCTCTTGGGACACACTTGAGTGTTGAAATGTGTCAAAAGGGGTCATCAAGACTTCCTAGGGGTCCTAACATGTGATAAGGCATACTAGGACCCTTAGGAAGTGCCCATGACCCCTTTCGACACATTAGAACACCTAGGGGTCCTAGTACACCTTATCACATGTTAGGACCCCTAGGAAGTCCCCATAACCCCTTTTGACATATTAGAACTCTCAAGTGTGTCATAAGGGATCATACGACCGCTTGGGACACACTTGAGTGTTGAAATGTGTCAAGAGGGGTCATGAAGACTTCCTAGATGTCTTAACATGTGATAAGGTGTACTAGGACCCCTAGGAAGTCCCCATGAGTCCTTTCAACACATTAGAACTCTCAAGTTTGTCCTAAGGGGTCATACCACTCCTTGGGACACACTTGAATGTTGAAATGTGTCAAAAGGGATCATCGGTACTTCCTATGGGTCCTAACGTGTGATAAGGCATACTAGGACCCCTAGGAAGTCCACATGACCCCTTTTGACATATGAAAATGCTCAAGTGTTTCCTAATGGGTCATATAACTCCTTGGGACATACTTGAGTGTTGAAATGTGTTGAAAGGGGTCATGGGGATTTCCTAAGGGTCCTAACGCGTGATAAGGCATGCTAGGACCCCTAGGAAGTCCCATGACCCCTTTTAACACATAAGAACACTCAAGTGCATCCTAAGAGGTCATACAACCCCTTGGGACACACCTAAGTGTTGAAAAGTGTCAAAAAGGGTCATGAGGACTTCCGTGGTATCCTAGTATTCCTTATCATGTGTTAGAACCCCTAGGAAGTCCCCATTACCCTTTTTGACACAATAGAACTCTCAAGTTTGTCCTAAGGATTCATCGACCCCTTGGGACATACTTGAGTGTTCAAATGTGTCAAAAAGGGTCATCAAGACTTCTTAGGGGTCCTAACATGTGATAAGGCATACTATGACCCCTAGGAAGTGACCATGACTCCTTTCAACACATTAGAAAACTCAAGTGTGTCCTAAGGAGTCATACGACCACTTGGGACACACTTGAGTGTTGAAATGTGTCAAAATGGGTCATGGGGACTTTTTAGGGTTCCTAGTATGACTTATCACGTGTTATGACCCCTAAGAAGTCTCCATGACCCTTTTTGACACATTAGAACTCTCAAGTGTGTCATAAGGGGTCATACAACTCCTTGGGACACACTTGAGTGTTGATATGTGTCAAAAGGAGTCATCGAGACCTCCTAGGGTTCCTAATGCATGATATGGCATACTAGGACCCGTAGGAAGTCCCACTGACCCCTTTCGACACATGAGAACACTCAAGTGTGTCCTGAGGGGTCATACAGCCCCTTGGAACAAAATTAAGTGTTGAAATGTGTCAAAAGGGGTCATGGAGACTTCCTAGGGGTCCTAACATGTGATAAGGTGTACTAGGACCCCTATGAAGTCTCCATGACCCCTTTTGACATATTTCAACACTAAAGTTTGTCCCAAGGGGTTGTATGATCCCTTGGGACACAATTGAGTGCTCTAATGTGTTGTCAAGGGTTACACTAGGACCTAAGGGGTCCTAGTACACTTTTTCAAGCCTTAGGACCCTTAGGAACCCTCTATGACCCCTTTAGAAACCTTTTGAATGCCTAATATTGGTGTAATTAACCTATGTATTAATATGTCCTATATAATATATATATTATATATATACTATACTTGATTTTATTATATATACAACAATATTTTATAAATAATATATATATATATATATATATATATATATATATATATATATATATGTATATATTTATATTATAATATAAAATATATATTACATACAATTTAAATATGAAGATATCATGTGATATATTGTAAAATACATATTAATATATAATACATATAAAATAACATATAATATATGATGTATAATGTTACATTTAATATTAATATATATTATATAATATTAAATGTAAAATATATATTATATAATATTTAATATATAATAGATATTATGTAATATTTAATATATAATCTAATATATAATTTTTGATATATAATATATTGAAGTATGGAGAAATTGGAGGGATAAAGGGGTTGGAAATAAATTAAGAGGGAGAAAGGGGAGGGAAATTTTAAAATTCAAAATTCTACCGGGTACCCAAAAAAATCGGGTACCCGATTAGGCTCGGTATTGCTTTGTGCACCAAACCTACCTGGTCAAATTTTCAAATGTCACAAAAGTATGTTTTTCTCCTTGTTTCTTTGAGTTCCATACTTCGACTATGTAGCTGACAATTTTTTTTCACCTGAATTTGATGAAATGAAAAGGCTATTTTAAGGAGATTATCAGTTTTCTATCGATATAATTGTTGTCAAATTTTGAATTCGATAAGTAATTATTAGTTATTTTCTAATTGAGTTACCTCTAAAGTGCTGATTTATATACTGATTGAAAAATGACTATAACTTTCAAACGGTATAATATTTTCAAAATCCAAAAAATGCGTCACAGTCTATGCTTCACCTACTATAAGGCAAAAAATAAATTGAATTTTGTAAAGTTTTGAATGAGTTAAGGTGGTCAGACACGAGTTTTTTTATTCTAAAAATGTTGTAGCAGAAAATTCATAATTAATTATTTTTTGGAATAAAATTACAAAAAAATATGTGTCACATTCAGGCATGAGTCTACTAATTATATATAAAATCTCAAAAAAAATATTATCATTTGATCATGATTAAGGTGGTCAGACATACACCTTATTTTTTTCCTAAAATTTTTGTACTGCTGCATTGAAATCTATATTTTTCACCAATTATATTAATTTTTTTATAGAAAAGGCCTAGTAGTTTAGAAACTGCATTCAATTTCCTACAAATTCTATTCTTACAACTTTTTGGTATTAGGTTGATAGCTAGTTCAAATTTTTACGTCAAGTTGACTAACCCTGATTTGCTGATTTTTCATTGCCACTTAAGGGCATGGTTTGGCCCCTCATGATCTTGCACATACCCTTAATTGGGAACTACGGGAAAAAAATCTTATATTCATCAAAATATTACGAATAATCAATAGCTTGGTGAATATAACCGATTGTACCATAGTTCCCTCTTACTTTGAGTTACCAATTGAAGAGAACATTGAATCTACTTAGAGGGGGTCAACATGTTTGTGTTGTATAGAAATTACATATGTCTATGATGCATGTATCATGTACTTTACTGAGGTGTAGTATGATTTTTGTAAAGCCCCTTCCTAATGATAAATTGGTAAATGTTAGTTGGTCCTGACATGTAATTCATTTTATAATTACAATTTTTGTCTAGTAGTTAGGGTATTTATGATTCCTTTTTGGTTAATTGATGAATGGTTGATGACATAAAAGGAGTTATCTTTAAATAAATATAAACTTTAGACATTTAGAAGTTGACTGTATGAACATTTTAAACTATATCAAAGGGGTGACTAAGCCATCATGGTCTATTAAGGCAATTATAGAGGAGGCTCGGATAATCATTAATTTTTTTAATAAGGTTATTATTTCTCATAACTTCAGGGAGGATAATAGTACTATGGATGCGTTGGCCAACATCATTGTCAAGGCTAAGGACATCATGACTTGGCATGGAGGAAATGATTTGACCATCAATTTGAAGGCCAAGTTGACGTTTGATATGACTCACAAAAAATAGAAGATTTAGAATATCTTAGAAAGCTATGATGAAAATACGCAAGTTAATTAAAGCAGTTATAAGGTATACAGAAATTCTCAACTTTCTTGTTATGGCTGAGCATAGACATGTGTATATTAGAGTGGTGTTCAATTTAAAGTCTGCCATTGTGTTCTATCTTTGTATTGTCTCTTCCATTTATGTTGGGAATATGTTCTCTAAGGGCATTACAGGTGGAGGGCTTAATTGTAAGGAGCTGAAGAATTGAAAAAAATGGAAGAATAAGACTGATGTCTAGGACAAGCTTAGAAAGGGAGGTGATGTAGTCAAGGACGGTGGATCTAATTAAGGACAGTCCAAACCTTGCAGCCAATAAAATTACACAATAGAATATAGAAAACACCACAAAATGTTTCAAGTAATTTTCATTAACATGCCCGGCTATAAGGCCTTCCGGGTTAGGGCTAATTACAAAATGAAACAATTCTATAAGATCCACAACTAGATCCAATACAATCTTAGCTAGTTTAGTTATGAAGACAATTAGAAGCTAATAGAAACCCTAAGGTAGATCTAAACTTGAGCTCGCAAGCCTCCAAGAAATCTCCTTATTCCTAAGTATGCAAACTCCTAGCTCTACTACAAATGACTATCAGATTACAATCTGATCTGCAAGGACATCAAGAACTTTTTTACAACTTCGCTATCAAGCTTCGCATCTAAAGTCCAAATCTACTAAGTTGTTCCTCTCCCCATTTTCTCTCTCTAAACATCTATCCAAGCCCTCCTTAAATACTAATCATCAACACAAGTCGGTTGAATGAAACCTTTCACTCCCAAAAAAAATAATTAAATGCCATACAAGTCAACTTACAAATGTAGACAAACATTTAATTTTGCATATCAGCCCAAGACAATGGCTACCAACAATTAATTCACCAAGTCGGCTCAACAAATCAAATGGAACTCCAATCGGTAAGTTAGAACTACCAAGTGATAGTAAAATCACTGAGCACATCAGGCATCACCGAGCACCGTAGGCTATGACAGAGCAAAAATTTTACCGAGTGCCAGATACTACCAAGTTACTTTAGTGACCGAGCTTCCTTCAATGACCGAGACCATCGGTCAAGGCTGCAACTGAGTAAAACTGGCCAAAATACAAACACTCCATGCAGTTTCATTGAGGACACAAAATGCCCCTGCCTTAACCGTGGATGCCCCTGCACCAAACACCCCAGGTTCCAAAAGATGTTCATATGTGGAGAGAACATCTTTTAGGATTTAGCACATAAATTTTGAATTGGTTCTTCACATACAAATCCTCCACCTTTTCTTCTTGCAAAGTCTTGCACTTTAGTTTCCTCTATCTCTTCAAGTCTTTTCTTGATAATGTACATGTCGTTTCTCCATACTGATCATTCATTTTCTCTAGATCCACAATCTCAGCTCGACTACCAATACTTAGGTTTCTCCTACCGAGTGTTGTATCCATCAAACACACTAGTGAAAACTTCATGTCATTCTTCTCAATAGTAAACACATTTCTTACACAGTCATAAATAGCTCTGCAATCATATTGCCAAGGTCTACTAAGCAATATATCACAACTATTCATCTTCAAAATGTCATAAAGCACAAGATCCTTGTACTGGCCAATCTGAACATCAATGAACTATTGTTCTCTAACTCCAAAGCATGAATATCTTGCAACCAACCAAGCCTATAAGGGCAAGGATGTTTCATTTTACTCAAACCAAGTTTCTAAACCAAGTCCTTAGCAATAAGGTTATCAGTACAACCACTATCAACAATAACATCATAGAGTTTACCTTTAGTCTTGCATCAAGTCCTAAAAGAGTTACTCCTCTAACAAGGTTCATCCTTTGAACAGAGCAATTTTCACTGAAGCAACAAGTTCTCTGATTCAGGTTCATTCTGAATGTTCTCATTCATCACAGCAGTTCATTCATCAAACTTCTTCAATGTGAAATCAAAAGAATGGTGTCCTTCCTCCCCACAATTATATCAACTACCCTTAAAGATAACTCTACCTATCTTCTTCTTTGGTTCCAAAGGTTTCTGTTCATCTTTTACATCAGTTGGCTTATCCTTCACTGAGTGATCAATCTTTTATTTTCCTTAGGAGTTGTTAGGTTCTTTCCTCTTCAATTTATCTTCTGCCTTCAGAGCATACTGATAAGCATCTTCAATAGAATCAATCTTCAGCATACCAAGCTCATCTTGAATATTGAATCTCAGACCACTCACATATCGAGCTACCTTTTCCTTACCAAGCTCTTGGTGTCCAGACCGAATAGTAAGTTTATAGAACTCTCAGTACAATCTTCAACAGACAAATCTTTCTATTTTAGATTGTGCAATTTCTTAAACAAGTCAAGCTCATAGTCAGCTGGTATGAACTTATCTTTCAACTTAGTAACCATCAATCTCCACCGATTGATCTTTGTTTCATCTTCATCCTCTCAATCTCTCTATATTTTTTTCCACTAAAGAGCAGCATGTCCTTTCAACTTTGTCTATGCTAATCTCACCTGAAGAGTCCATCTTCAATTTCTTCTAGCTCAAAGAAATCTTCAACTTCACCAATTCAATCAATCAAATTGTCTGGCTTAAAAGTACCAGAGAAAGTAGAATCTTCCATTTGGTAATTACTAAACCAAGTAGTGGGTCTAGGCAACCAAGCAGTTCTATCTTCACCAAATCTATTTCTCTGATCATCACCACTAGATCTAGCAGTCTCAAATTATTCAGTAGCTTCTTTGTAGCCATCCTCAGTACCAACATTCTGAGGTATACTAGTAACAATTCTCATGATCTCGGTGACCATATCATTCTTCATCAATTCCATCTTAGATCTGAAATCTAATTTCACCTTCTCTATGATCCTGGATTCAATAGTATCACAAAGATCAGAAATAACTCTAGGGTCCAATCTTCTCGGAGGCATCCTTAAAGATAAGAGAAACCCTCTGCAACAAACCCTCACCGACCACCTTGTGATAATTTCCAAGTTGCAACAAGCCAGATCTCAACCCGCAATATTGCAAACAACTAGGGCACAATTTCACAAGTTCAGTCCTTTGTATCTGCAATCTAGATTCTGCACAATCTCTACTCCAATAAGATCAACTTTGCAAGATTAGCCTTGCTAGGTCAAGCTTCTACTTCAACAAGATCAAACTTTCACCCCAAAGGAATAAACCTTTGCTCTGATACCACCTAATGCAGTCAAGGATGGTTGATCCAATTAAGGACAATCCTAACCTTGTAGCCAACAAAATTACATAGTGGAATATAGACAACACCGTAAAATGTTTCAAGTAATTTGCATTAACATGCCCAGCTATAAGGCCTTCCGGGTTAACATGTTTCAAGTAATTTGTATTAATACCAGATCCAATACAATCTTAGCTAGTTTATTCTTGAAGATAATTAAAAGTTGATGGAAACCCTATGGCAGATCTAAACTTGAGCTTGCAAGCCTCCAATAAATCTCCTTCTTCCCAAGTATGCAAACTTGTAGCTCTGCTACAAATGACTATTAGATTAAAATCTGATCTATAAGGACTGTTGCCCTAATTTTCCCATGGTTAATTAGGACCTGGTTTATGCCTAGTTTTCATCTTTCCTATCCTACAGAGGTCTCCAAAAAAATTCCATGCTCATATCAGTTTTCCTCTAGCTTCTGCAAATTTGTTTAGGTCCCTAACTAGGTTGAAACCCTTTGAAATATTCATAAAGTAGTCGTTAGGTTAAAAATCCTTCAAAAATGTTATAATCCTTCATTACCGTTTCAGTGGCCACTTAAGTCATTCTAATTTCACCCATGTGTGAAATACTTCCTAAGTATCAGGTTTAATATTTCCTAACTCTTTTGGCATGTATTTTTTCCTAAAGACTTAAACCCCCTCAAGATCGTGTGGCTATCATTATTTCAGAAATCAAAGATGCGGTCTGTTTATCCTAGTGGTCTAGCAATGAACGTAGATCTTCCCTACTTTATAAAGCTCTGACATGTCAGTGGGACCAGTAACACCTCATCCTATTTGGCAGCTTCCTATTCATCCACGACGTCCACTTCATCGCATCTGTTACTGGGGTCCCATTTCAAAAGAATCAAGGATGGTCACATGTTTGCAAGGTATCTTCCAGGCCATGCGCTCATGTGAGTAGCATTGGATTAGAATATTCATCTTCAAGTGGGGCTTGTGTAAAATAGGGGCTATGTGGAGCTATTTTGGCAACATTTGATTGGCCGGTAGGTGTCTGACTCCCTGTTTGTTAGTGGGGCCTCTCCTTCTCGGCAAGGTAAACTTCGGTTTGATTAGGCGGCTATCATTATTCTGGTGGTCAAAGATGCTGTCACTTTAATCTTGCAGTATCATGACAGCCATTGGATGGTGTTCTCTGGGTCGTGGGTTTGCAATTTTCAAAGGTGTTGATTCGGTGCATTTTGATTGGTTGCTGACCGCCAAGGTGGCATTTGACCTGTCAGAAGGATTTTTAAAGGGTTGTAAAAGGTTTTAAAGAGTACATTTGATCCATCCATTTGCCAGGAAGATGTTCATCGATGACTCTATTATTTTTTGATTCTTTGCTAGCCATTGGAATTTGAATTCAAATATTTATCTAAGGGGTTTTCAATGGTTTTTCGAGCTTTCTCTACATGCATGGCGCTCGATAGCTCATGCATTTAATTGTTAGGGATTGTGGTAGTTGTGAAGGTGATGGAAGTGATCTCTAGATGATGTTGCAGAGTCCTATGCCATGTGATCATGCCGTGGGTTGATGAATAAGAGCTTGGTGTGATTATTTCTGCAGTCCTTTCTCTAGGGTGGTATGATTGATTTTGAGAGCTTTGATGACTAAATGGAGTTGCAGGTGAGATTTTTGGTGAAGGTGGTGTGTCTATAGGTGGTCTTGGTACATAAAGATATACAATCATGAGATTTGGGACCTATTTGTCGACTATTCTCAGAGATTTTAAGGTTTTGTACCTCTAGGGTTTGGTAAAGAATTGTAAATCTGTAACCCTAGTTAGGTTTAGTTCTTGACTCCTGCCTACATGTAGTGAGTGTTGTATATAATGTTTTTGTAGAGCCTTAGTGCTCAGAAGAGGTTCATTTTGTAAAGGAGAGAAGACCACTTTTGCAAGAAAGTCATCTTTTCTCAGAAGGCCATCTATGGTATTTGTTCTACCCTCTGGTTCTTCTACTCTTTGTAATCTCCCATTGGTGATTGAAGCATGCTTGAGGTACTTGAGATATTTTTTCTATCCCCATCCTTACTAATTTTATCATCTCTTATTGGATTGAAGTTTATGAATGTTGTTAATGGACAATTGGGTTCCTAGTCCCTCTCATTTTCTACAATTTTGTGTGTTATTATGTTTGATCTAATTTTAGATGTTTTGTGGGTATACTTCAGCCCCTAGCAGTCTCGTCTCAATCCTACACCTAGTTGCAGAAGAGGATGTTTGTTTGCAGGTCATAGGTTGAGTCTTTTGTTTAGGCCCTCCTATGAAACACTTATGGAAGCCTATCTAGTGAGTTGTGCCTTATTAGACCTGATTCTTCCATTGGTTTCATTCCTCTACACTAAGATCCAATCCCTAATTTCAATGTATCACCTAGTAGATAGTTTGCTTTCATATTATTTCCCTTTCCAAGCATTCCTTCTAACTGTTTCCCTCAAAATTTTACTTTTCATAATAAGAAGCAGATTAAGGTGATTATTCAAGAGGAAATAGCCTAGAACCTAGAGGTTTCATCCCAGTTAGCATAGGTCCCACACCTGGGGATGAATCTAATGTTATACTAGGTTATCAAGACCAAGAGAGCTTGAGATAGAGGTGCAAACTTAGTGTATAAGAATTTTTGGCATGCCCTATGGGACCACAAAAAGAAGTCTACTTGAAAAGAATATGATATCTTTGATATGTGGATAACATATTACAGACCTAGGAGAGGTCATTCTGCTACATATCTAGTGACTCTGGAAGGTCTACTGGTTTCAAGGATCAAGTGCTGGTATGTTTCAAATTTTTCATATTCAAAACAAGCTAGTTACATGAGTAGACATGTCAAATTTTTATGGACAGTCAGGTTATTCACCCTCCTATTATGAGAATAGTGCTCAGTGGGCTAGTCACCAGCCTCATCAAATCCTCCCAAGGCTTACTTTTATCCCAAGCTTCCATACTATACAAGGCTATCAGTACATCCAAGTTGCCCCAAATGAGTTTGCCTCCATGCAAGATTATCAAAGGGTTCTTAGACAGGAAGGATCATGGTCACAAAGGGCACAAAAAGAAATGCAAGGCCAGTTGCCCCATCCTACTTACCACCTACTCTCCCCTTAGACTATTTGGAAACAGATATAGATTCAGAGCTTAGATTTTAGAAAAAGACAAGAAGAGAAAAGGAATGTGTTGCTTGATTTGATCAGGTAGGTATCTGAGATCAGGGAGCAAAGAGAGAGTGAGGCTCAAAGTTATTATGAGAAGATGGCTCCATACCAAATGACAAAGGCTCTTGTTGATTAGTAACAAATGAGACAGTTTCAAGAAGAGATCAGTAACTGAGCTGATGTTGAGTTAGCAAGGTTGAGATCACAAATTGTTCAACGAGAGGCTCCTAGACCTTAAATTCCAAGCTGGAGGACTCATTCACCTCAAGGGCCTACATATGAGGAATCTGCTAAGTGTTCTTTTCCAGGCTTCAAGACAAGTATGCCTTCTTTGTCTCCCCATGCTCCACCTCAGTTTCACATCCCAAGTTTTAAGGCAAAAAATTATTTTCAAGAGCCTGTGCTTGAGATTCAGTCTACCACTCTACAAGGGTAGTCTATTCAAAAGAGTGAGTTATACCAAGAGGCCCCTCTGGTCTCTTAGGATGATGAGGTGATTCAAATTCACCAATGGACTCTACCTCCTAGTTGTCAAATGCCAAGTCTTTTCAAAGACACTAGTCTGGTGTCTGAGCAGGAACTTGTGGTAAGTGAGCATTCATGTGATCAGGAGGATAAGACACCTGGAGTGGTAGTGTTGAATGATGACTGTGATGGAGTGAGCCAACAGGATAAGATGGGGATTGGTTCCCAACCTGAGCTCTTGGTTGATTTTTTTGAGGGGCTCCCCTTCTTTGTTGATGATGAAGAAAAGACTATGCCATCCCCTAGGCTAAGAGTCAATCAGGAAAAAAGATCCCTCATTAACAGGAGGTTGACGCTATGGTGGATGCTATATCCTTGATGGGTGAGCTGCCTTGTTTCGTGGAGTAGGATGATGAAGCCATGGGAAAGCCTTTCCAAGAAAAGGACACAGACAAAAGCCTTGAAGTAGAGTATGAATTTTCAAATATCATTGAGGTCTTTTGTAACAAATTAAATGTTGAACCCCTATTCCTTGGAGTGGAAGTTCAAAGTCATATGCCTATTGAAGAGGGCCTAGTCTTTTCCTGAGAAAATATTGCATGAGCAAGGTTTGGAATTAGTTCCAAATCTTCAAGATCTTGATAGCTTTGATGAGCTTCTGGTCAGTTTGAAAGAGGAGGATGATAGTCCTCTGACTGTGGAGGATGAGTTGACATGGCTATCCATGATGGAGGATGACCATAAAATAAAAGAAGAAGCAATCAAGGGAGGTCCTGCCTTCAGACTTTCAAGAGGCTACCCCATCATATTTTTGGCCCAAAGGAAGTTCACTAAGACATCTCCACATGATCTACTTGAGGTGAGTGAGCTTGACTTGGTTTTTGTAGAGGCAGTTCATAACCATTTGCCAATTTTGTGTATGCCTCACATCCTTGTAGCTATCCTCATGTGTTCAATACAAAATACCCTAATGAGGAAGGGTAGCTAATTCAACATGCCAGTGAATGGTTTTTTTTAACAATTTTTGTAAACTGGTTAGTTTAGGTTAGATTAGTTTCCTTGCTTTTGTTTCCCTGCTTTCTAGGTGAAATTTTCTAGCTTTCCAAGAAGTGCCCTGAGCACAGTCCCCGTTCTGCCTCTCTGAGAATTTTTTGTGTTTTGACCCCATGTCCAATGGATTAAAATTGGATGTCAATAGGTCACTGGTCTATGTCTAGCAGGCTGACATCCAGCAGGAAATCACCAAAATGTTGCCCTAATTTTCCCATGGTCAATTAGGACCTGGTTTATGCCTAGTTTTCATCTTTCCTATCTTGCAGAGGTCTCCAAAAAATTTCCATGGTCATATCAGTTTTCCTTTGGCTTATGAAAATTTGTTTAGGTCCCTAGCTAGGTTGAAACCCTTTGAAATATTCATAAAGTAGCCATTAGGTTAGAAATCCTTCAAAAATGTTATAATCCTTCATTACCTTTTCGGTGGCCACTTAAGTCATTCTAATTTCGCCTGTGCATGAAATACTTCCTAAGTATTGGGTTTAATATTTCCTAAGTCTTTCGGTATGTATTTTTTCCTAAAGACTTAAATCCCCTCAAGATCGTGTGGCTATCGTTATTTCAGAGATCAAAGATGTAGTTTGTTTATCCTAGTGGTCTAGCGACAACCATAGATCTTCCCTGCTCTATAAAGCTCTGACATGTTAGTGGGACCAGTAACACCTCATCCTATTTGGTAGCTTCATATTCATCTACAATGTTCACTTCATCGCATTTGTTAGTGGGGTCCCGTTTCAAAAGGATCAACAGCGGTCGCATGTCCACAAGGTATCTTCCAGGCCATGCGATCATGTGACTACCGTTGGATTAGAATCTTCATCTTCAAGTGGGGACTGTGTCAAACGGGGGCTACGTGGAGCTATTTTGGCAACATTTGATTGGTCATTAGGTGTCTGACTCTGCATTTGTTAGTGGGGCCTCTCCTTCTCGGTAGGGTAAAATTTAGTTTGATCGGGCAACTATTGTTATTCTGGTGGTCAAAGATGTTGTCGCTTTAATCTTGCGATATTGCGACAGCCGTTGGATGGTGTTCTTTGGGTCGTGGGTCAGCAGTTATCAGAGGTGCTGATTCAGTGCATTTTGATTGGTTCCTGACCACCAAGGTGGCGTTTGACCTATTAGAAGGATTTTTAAAGGGTTGTAAAAGGTTTTAAAGAGTGCATCTGGGCCGTCCATTTTTTGGGAAGATCTTCAACGATGGCTCTGTTATTTTTAGAGTCTTTGCTAGCCATTGGAACTTGAATTCAAATATTTATCTTAGGGGTTTTCAATGGTTTTTTGAGCTTTCTCTGCGTGCACGACGCTCGATAGCTCATGCATTTAATTGTTAGGGACTATGGTGGTTGTGAAGTTGATGGAAGTGATCTCTAGATGGCGTTGTAGAGTCTTGTGCTGTGTGATCATGCTGCGGGTTGATGAATAAGAGCTTGGTGCCATTATTTCTATAGTCCTTTCTCTAGGGTGGTATGATTGATTTTGAGAGCTTTGATGACTGAATGGAGTTGCAGGTGATATTGTTGGTGAAGGTGGTGTGTCTACAAGTGGTCCTGGTACAAAAAGATATACAATCATGAGATTTGGGACCTGTTTATCGACTATTCTCAGAGATTTTGAGGGTTTGTACCTCTAGGGTTTGGTAAAGAATTGTAAATCTATAACCCTAGTTAGGTTTAGTTCTTGACTCCTACGTGCATGTAGTGAGTGTTGTATATATTATTTTTGTAGAGCCTTAGTGCTCAGAAGAGGTTCATTTTGTAAAGGAGAGAAGCCCACTTTTGCAAGAAAGTCATCTTTTCTCAGAAGGCCATCTATGGTATTTTTTCTACCCTTTGGTTCTTCTACTCTTTTTAATCTCCCATTGGTGATTGAAGCATGCTTGAGGTACTTGAGATATTTTTTCTATCCCCATCCTTACATTTTTTATCATCTCTTATTGGATTGAAGTTTATGAATGTTGTTAATGGACAATTGGGGTTCCTAGTCCCTCTCATTTTCTACAATTTTGTGTGTTACTATGTTTGATCTCATTTTAGATGTTTTGTGGGTATACTTCAGCCCCTATTAGTCTCATCTCAATCCTACACCTAGTTGCAGAAGAGGATGTTTGTTTGTAGGTCATAGGTTGAGTCTTTTGTTCAAGCCCTCCTATGAAACACTTATGCAAGCCTATCTAGTGAGTTGTGACTTAATAGACCTGATTCATCCATTGGTTTCATTCCTCTATACTGAGATCCAAACCCTAATTTTGGTGTATCACCTAGTAGATAGTTTGCTTTCATGTTATTTCCCTTTCCAAGCATTCCTTCTAACCCTTTCCCTCAAAAGTTTACTTTTCATAACAAGAAGTAGATTAAGGTGATTATCCAAGAGGAACTAGCCTAGAACCTAGAGGTTTCATCCTAGTTAGCATAGGTCCCACACCTGGGGATGAATCCAATGTTATACTAGGTTATCAAGACTAAGAGAGCTTGAGACAGAGGTGCAAACGTAGTGTATAACAAGGACATCAAGAACTTTTCCAGAACTTCACTGTTAAGCTTTACATCTGAATTCCATATCTCCTAAGTTTTTCCTCTCCCCATTTTCTCTCTCTAAACATTTACCCAAGCCCTCATCAACTACTAATCATCAGCCACAAGTCAGTTGGATGAAACCCTTAACTCCCCAAAACAATAATTAAATGCCATACAAGTCAGCTTACAAATGTATACAAACATTTAATTCTGCACATCAGCGCAAGACAATGGCTACCAACAATTAATTCACCAAGTCAAATCAACAAATCACACAGAACTCCAGTCGGTAAGTCAGAACTATCGAGCGATAATAAAATCACCAATCATGCCAGGCATCAATACTGAGCACCAGTATTGACCGAGCAACAATTTCACCAAGTGCTAGAGACTACCAAGTTCCTTCAGTGATCGAGCTTCCTTCAATGACCAAGACCATCAATCAAGGTTGCAACTGAGTAAAACCGGCCAAAATACAAACACTCCATGCAGTTTCACCAAGGACAAAGAATTCTTTTGCCTTAACCTTGGATGCCCTTGCATCAGGAGGGCTCACCAGATATATAGAGTGCCTTCATGGGTTCAAAGAAGATGTCATGATAGCTTTTGTTGAGAGTTGAAAGGATGGCACTGTGACTATTAGGGGAATGGATGTGAAAATCATTGAGGAACTTATTGCGTAGGTGTCAGGGTTGAACACCAAGAGGTGATCCCACTTTTTAGGATGAAGAAAATTGACATTGAAGAAAAAAAAAATTTAGAGTCTTCGTGCAAATTCTACACTTTGCGCGAAGTGGGTCGACCACTTTGTGTGAAGTACCCTACGTAGGGGGCTTCGTGCAAAGACCCCACTTCACATGAAGTACCCTGCGCAGTGTACTTCACATGAAGTAGGGTCTTCGCAGGAAGCACCGATGATAGGAATTCTTTACAAATTTTAGGAAATTTATTTTTATTTTTCATTTTTACTATTTGGATTTTGTAGACCCTAGGGCTTGGAGCGAACCTATGATGTCCAGTATGACATCAACACCTCTCGAGATTTTTTGACATCTTCAAATTGTTAGTAGCATCAGGTACATGTATTTTTCTCATTTTTTTAGTGTAAATTATATGTTTTATATTTGTTTTAGCTAGTTATTTATTTTAAATAATTTTTTATTTTCAAAAATGTTAAAAAATCATAGTTAAATGTTAGAATATGCTAGAAAATATTAGAAAATGTTATAAAATCAAAGTAGAATTGTTAGAAAATGTTAGAAAACATTAACAATTGTAGCATAAATGTTAGAAAATCATAGTAGAATTGTTAGAAAATGTTAGAAAATATTAAAAACTATAGTATAAATGTTATAATATGTTAGAAAATGGTAGAAAATCATAGTAGTGTTAGAAATAATTAGAAAATATTTACAAAACATTAGAAACCGTAGTAGAAATGTTAGAAAATGTTAGAAAACATTTAGATCTTATAAAAACTTTTTAAAAAAAATAAAAAAATTTCAAGTTTAAAGTTAGTAAATATTAGGAATCTCTCTTTGTCTCTCTCTCTCACCTGTACATGCATTTTAGTAAAGTTAGTAAATATTAGTTAGTTATTTGTTTTAAATAATTTTTAGTTTGTAGAAATCATAGAAAAGTATAGTTAAATTTTTTAAAATGATCTAGTAGTATGTTAGAATATGTTAAAAAATTGTAGTAGTAAGTTTCTAGGACCCTTATCCCTCCCTTACGACATATTAAGACACTTGGGATCCCTCAAGACTTTATAATACATATTAGGATGTCTTATGACCCATTACTGTACATGTTAGGTTCCATTAATACATACAAGGACTCATTGTTTCCTTCAAGACTCCTTAAGAAATGTATTAGGATGAATTAATGTAACCTATGATCTCTTAGGACCTATCATGACACCTACAACCCCTTAAGACATTATAGGACCATTACACATCTCTTATGACATCTTAAGACACATAGGATCCCTTAGGACCTCTATGACCCATTAGTATATCTTAAAATGTCCTAGGACCCATTCATCTATCTTAGCTTCTATTAATACATATGCGAACCCATCGTTGCCTGCAAGAACACTTAAGACATAATAGTATCAATTAATGCAACCTAAGATCCCTTACACCACTTAACACATCTATGAACCATTAACATTATTGGACCATTATACATCCCTTACAACATTTTAAGACATATATGACCCCTTTAGATCATAAAGACCCATTAACATATCTTAGCTTGTCCTAGGACACATTTATGTATCTTAGATTTAATTAATACATACAAGGATCTAGTAATGTAACCTAGGACCCCTCAGGACCTCTTATGTTACCCACAACCTGTTAAGATAGTCTAGGACCCTTATCCATCCCTTACACTATCTTAAGACACATATAAGACCCATTGTTTTCCTCAAGAAACCTTAAGACATACTAGGATCAGTAAAGCTAATGAAGGATCCCTTAGGACCACTTATTGCACCTATGACCCGTTAACATTGTAGGACTCTTATCTAGATCTTTTATGAAATCCTAAAACAAATATGAAACCTTAAGACCCCCAAGACCCATTAAATAATCTTAGGATGTCTTAGGACCATGCTTAGACCACTTATCACATCTACGACCCATTAACATTAATGGACCATTATACATCCCTTATGATATTTTAAGACATATATGACCCCTCCGGATCCTCAAGACCCATTAACATATATTAGGTTGTCCTAGGACACATTTATGTATCATAGATTCAATTAATACATACGAGGATCCACTAATGTAACCAAGGACCCCTCAGGAACTCTTATGTTACCTGAGACCCCTTAAGAATGTCTAGGACCCTTATCCATCCCTTACACTATCTTAAGACACATCTAGGACCCATTGTTTCCCTCAATAAACCTTAAGACATGTACTAGGATCAATTAATGTAATGTACGATCCCTTATGAAATTTTAAAACAAATATGAAACCTTAGGATGTCCTAGGACCCATTAATGTATCTTATGTTCTATTAATACATACAAGGGCCCATTGTCACCTTGAGTAACCCTTAAGAAATACTAGAATATGTAAGGATGTCTTGTGACACATACGACCCCTTAATACATTCAACAATGTTTAGCCATCCCTTACAACTTCTTAAGAGACATTAAAATCAATTAGTACATCCTAGGACCCTTAAGACCTAATAAGACCACTTAGTTGACCTAAAATGACTTATTAATACCAATTAGTACATCTTAGAAATATTAAGACCTAATAAGACAACTTACTTGACCTAATAAGACATATTAATAACAATTAATACATCCTATGACCCTTAAGACCCAATAAGACCACTGAAATGACCTAATAGGACTTAATAATACCAATTAGTACATCCAAGAACCCTTAGGATCTAATAAGACCACTTACTTCACCTAATACAACCTATTCATACCAATTAGTACATCCTAGGACCCTTAAGACCTAATAATCTCACTTATGTGACCTAATAGGACCTATTAATACCATTTAGTAGATCCTAGGACCCTTAAGACCTAATAAGACCACTTACTTGACCTAATAAGATCTATTAATACTAATTCGTACGTCCTAGGACCCTTAAGACCTAGTAAAACCACTTCCTTGACCTAATAGGACCTACTAATACCAATTAGTTGGTAAAAGCACAAAGTTGTGTCACGTTTCAGGACAACTTATCAGCACAGCTAAATTTGAGTATTTATAACTAAAATTATTTTTTATCAAACATATGGTCTAGCTAGATTCATTCTAGCTAAGTTAGATAAGTTCCTCACCTTTTCCAATTGGAAATATCTATTAAATGCATGTTTTATAACAATTACTAAATAAATAAAATTATTTCAGAAAAATGATGTTTCAATAACTCTTACTATTTTTAATGATATTTTTTTACAAATATAAAAATGCCCTTTTTTAGAGCATAGAGTCAAGATTATCATTATATAATTTTTATAGTATTTTAAGTAGATCTAATATATTATAATTCAAAATACTACAAGTAGGTATTTTAACATTCGAGAACAAGATGCTTCAAAAATAGAAAAAAATAGTAAAACTTATCAAAAAAATTGAAAATTTGTATTTAACACTAGAGAGTTATCTTTAAGAGTGTGTAATTTATTTTCTGAATGGTGTAGATTTGATAGGGGAAATTTGACGTGAGATGAAAACTATCGATTTTAGGTATGTTCGACTTTAAGTAGTTATAACAGAGAAAATATAAATTGAAAACTAATTATTCTTCTTTTCTGCACTAGCTGTACATTTTATCTATGACATATTTTCAAATCAAAGGAAAAAAAGATTATTTGTATATACTTTTTTGGTGCGAACAAGACCCTCATTTTTCAGCATTTTTCATCAAGTAAAAAATAGACTTAAAAAATTTAAAAACTATGTGAATTCTTGTTAAAAAAAAATTAAAAAAATTATAGGCATAAACTTCATCCACTTTTACACATTTTAGTAGTTTACATCATCTCCAAATTTTAAACATAAATATCATTTTTATGTTGTTAAAGTCAAAAATTTTGTGTGTTGTTGACCTTTTCCTTTATAAAAGTGTGACACAGTTTTGTACTTTTACCCTAATACATCCTAGGACCCTTAAGACCTAATAAGACCACTTACGTGACCTAATAGGACCTATTAATACTAATTAGTACATCCTAGGACTCTTAAGACCTAATAAGACTACATATTTGACATAATAGGACCTATTAATATAAATTATTACATCCTAGCACCCTTAAGATCTAATAAGACCACTTACGTGATGTAATAGGACCTATTAATACAAATAAGTACATCCTAGAAACTTTAAGACCTAATAAGATGACTTACTTAACCTAATAGGACCTATTAATACCAATTAGTACATCCTAGGACCCTTAGGACCAAATAAGACCACTTTCCTGACCTAATAGGAACCATTAATACCAATTAGTACATCCTATGACACTTAAGACCTAATAAGATAACTTACTTGACCTCCTAGGATCTATTAATATTTTAATTATTACATCCAATGACCCTTAAGACTTAAGAAGACAACTTACTTATCCTAATAGAACCTATTAATACCAATTAGTACATCCTAGGACCCTTAAGACCTAATAAGACAACTTACTTGACCTAATAGAACCTACTAATACAAATTAGTACATCCTACGAGCCTTCAGACCTAATAAGACCACTTACTTCACCTGATAGGAACTATTAATACCCATTAGTACATCCTAGGACCCTTAAGACCTCATACGACCACTTACGTGACCTAATAGGACCTATTTATACAAATTAGTACATCCTAGAACCTTTAGGACCTAATAAGAACACTTCCATGACTTAATAGGACCAATTAATATCAATTAGTACATCTTAGGACCCTTTAGACATAATAAGACCACTTACATGACCTAATAGGACCTATTAATACCAATTAGTACATCCTAAGACCCTTAAGACCTAATAAGACTAGTTGCTTGACCTAATAGGACCTATCAATACCAATTAGTACATCCTAGCACCCTTAAGATCTAATAAGACAACTGACTTGACCTAATAGTACATATAAATACCTAATAAGATAACTTACTTGTCCTAATATGACCTATTAATATGAATTAGTACATCCTATGACACTTAAGACTTAATAAGGCCACCTACTTGGCCTAATAGGACCTCTTAGTACCAATTTGTATATCCTAGGTCCGTTAAGACCTAATAACACCACTTAAGTGACCTAATAGGACCTATTACTACAAATTAGTACATCCTAGGACCCTTAAGACCTATTAAGACCACTTACTTAACCTAATACAAACTATTAATACCAATTAATACATCCTAGGACCCTTAAGACCTAATAAGACCACTTATATGACCTAATAGGACCTATTAATACTGATTAGTACATCCCAGAACTCCTAATATCTAATAAAACCACTTAATTCATCTAATATGACCTATTAATACCAATTAGTACATCCTATGACCCCTAAGAACTAATAAGACCACTTACTTGACCTAATATGATGTATTAATACCAATTAGTAAATCCTAAGACCGTTAAGGACTAATAAGACCACTTACTTGACCTAATAGGACCTATTAAGACTAATTAGTACATCCTAGGACCCTTAAGATGTAATGAGATCACTTACTTGACCTAATAGGACCTATTAATACCAATTAGTACATCCTAATACCCTTAAGACCTAATAAGACCACTTACTTGACCTAATAAAACTTATTAATACCAAGTAGTACATTTTAGGACCCTTAAAACCTAATAAGACAACTTACTTGACCTCATAAGACCTATTAATACCAATTAGTACATCCTACGACCATTAAGACATAATAAAATGACTTATGTGACCTAATAGGATCTATTAATACCAATTAGTATATCTTAGGACCCTTAAGATGTAATATGACCCCTTAGGTGACCTAATAGTACCTATTAATACACCCTAGTACACCCTAGAACTCTTAAGACCTAATAAGACAACTTACTTGACCTAATATGACCTATTAATACCAATTAGCAAATCCAAAGATGTTTGAGACCACATAAGTCCACTTTCTTCATCTAATAAGACATATTAATACCAATTAGTACATCCTAGGACCCCCAATACCTAATAAGACCACTTATGTGACCTAATAGGACCTATTAATATGAATTAGTACATAGTAGAACCCTTAAGACCTAATACGACTACTTACATGACCTAATAGGACCTTTTAATACCAATTAGTACATCCTAGGATCCTTAACACCTAATATGAGCACTTACGTGACCTAATAAGACCTATTAATACCAATTAGTACATCCCAGGACTCTTAATACCTAATAAGACAACTTACTTGACCTAATAGGACCTATTAATAATAATTGGTACATCCTAAGACCCTTAAGATATAATAAGACCACTTACTTGACCTGATAGGACCTATTAATAATAGTTAGTAGATCCTACAAACCCATAATACCTAATAAGACCACTTACTTGACCTAATAGGACCTATATAATACCAATTAGAACATGCCAAGACCTTTAAAAACTAATAAGATCACTTATGTGGCCTAATTGAACCTATTAATATCAATTAGTACATCCTAGGACCCTTAAGAGCTAATAAGACCACTTACTTGACCTAATAGGGCCTATTAATACCAATTAGTACATCCTAGGACCCTTAACACCTAATAAGACAACTTACTTTTTCTAATAGGACCTATTAATACCAATTAGAACATCCAAAGACCGTCAAGACCTAATAAGCCCACTTTTGTGACCTAATAAGACCTATTACTACCAATTAGTACATCCTAGAGCCTTAAGACCTAATAAGACCACATACTTGACCTAATAGGACCTATTAATACCAATTAGTAAATCCTACGGCCTTTAAGACCTAATAAGACCACTCAATTGATCTAATAGAATCTATTAATACCAATTAGTACATCCTAGGACCCTTAAAACATAGTAAGACCACTTACGTGACGTAATAGGAACTATTAATACCAATTAATATATCTTGAGACCCTTAAGACCTAATAAGACCACATATTTGAATGAATAGGACTTATTAATACCAATTAGTACATCCTATAACTGTTAAGACCTAATAAGACCACTTAGATGACCTAATAGGACCTATTAATATGAATTAGTAAATCGTAGAAACCTTAAGACCTAATAGGACCACTTACTTGACCTAATAGGACCTATTAATTTAGATTAGTACATCTTGGGACCCTTAAAACCGAACTGGACCACTTACTTGACCTAACAGAATCTATTAATACCAATTATTACATCCTAGGACCCTTAACACCTAATAAGATGACTTATATGACCTAATAGGACCTATTAATACTAATTAGTAAATCCTAAAACTTTTAAGACCCAATAAGACCACTTACTTGACCCAATAGGTCCTATTAATACCAATTAGTAGATCCTAGGACCCTTAAGACCTAATAAGACCACTTACATGACCTAATAGGACCTATTAATACCAACTAGTACATCTTAGGACCCTTAAGACCTAATAAGACCACTTACATGACCTAATAGGACCTATTAATACCAATTAGTACATCCTACGACCCTCAAGACCTAATAAGACCACTTACGTGAAGTAATATGATTTATTATTATTAATTAGAACATCTTAGGACCCTTAACACCTAATAAGACCAATTACGTGACCTAATAGGAACTGTTAATACCAATTAGTACATCCTAGAACTCTTAAGACCTAATAAGACCCCTTACTTGACCTAATAGGACCTATTAATAACAATTAGTAAATCCTAGGACTCTTAAGACCCAATAAATCCAATTGCTTGACCTAACAAGACCTATTAATAATAAATAGTACATCCTAGGACCCATAAGACCTAATAAGACCACTTACATGACCTAATAAGACCTATTAATATTAATTAGTACATCTGAGAACCCTTAAGACCTAATAAAACTACTTAATTGACCTAATATGACCTTTTAATACCAATTAGTACATCCTAGGACCCTTAGGACCTAAAATGAACACTTACATGACCTAACATGACCGATTAATACCAATTACTACATCCTAGGACCCTTAAGACCTAATAAGACTACTTATTTGACCTAATAGGACCTATTAATAACAATTAGTACATCCTAAGACCCTTAAGACTGAATAAGACCACTTACTTGACCTAATAGGACCTATTAATAACAATTAGAACATCCTAAAAACTCTTAAGACCTAATAAGACCACTTACTTGACTTGATAAGACCAATATAATACGAATTAGTACATCATAAGACCCTTAAGACCTAATAAACTTACTTACAAGACTTAATAGGACCTATTAATACTAATTAGTACATCATAGGACCCTTACGACCTAATAAGACCACTTACATGACCTAATAAGACATATGAATACCAATTAATACATCATAAGACCTTTAAGACCTAATAAGACCATGTACTTGACATAATAAGACCTATTAATAACAATCAATACATCTTAGGACCCTTAAGATCTAATAAGACCACTTACTTGACCCAATAGGACCTATTAATACCAATTAGTACATCCTATGATCCTTAAGACCTAATATGACCACTTATTCAACCTAATAGGACTTATTAATACAAATTAGTACATCTTAGGACCTTGACGACCTAATAAGACCACCTACATGACTTAATAGGACCTATTAGTACCAATTAGTACATCATGGAACCCTTAAGACCTAATAAGACCACTTACTTCACCTAATAGAACATATTAATACCAATTAGTACATCCTAGGACCCTTAAGGCCTAATAAGACCACTTAGATGACCTAATAGGACCTATTAATACCAATTAGTAGATCTTAGAACCTTTAAGACCTAATAAGACCACTTACTTGACCTAATAGGACCTATTAATACCAATTAGTACATCCTAGGACCTTTCACACCTAATAAGACCACTTATGTGACCTAATAGGACCTATTAATAGCAGTTAGTACATCCTAGGACCCTTATGACCTAATAAGACCACTTGCTTGACCTAATAGGACCTACTAATACCAATTAGTACATCCCATGACCCTTAAGATCTAATAAGACCACTAACTTGAGCTAATAGTGCCTATAAATACCTAATAAGACAACTTACTTGTCCTAATAAGACTAATTAATATGAATTAGTACATGCTATGACACTTAAGACCTAATAAGACCACTTACGTGACCTAATAGGACCTCTTAGTATCAATTAGTATATCCTAGGACTCTTAAGACCTAATAAGACCACTCAAGTGACGTAATAGGACCTATTACTACAAATCAGTAAATCTTAGGACCCTTAAGACCTAATAAGACCACTTACTAAACCTAATGTGAACTATTAATAACAATTAATACATCTTAGGACCTTTAAGTCCAAGACCACTTATATGACCTAATATGACCTATTAATACTGATTAGTACATCCTAGAACCCTTAATATCTAATAAAACCACTTAATCCATCTAATAAGACCTATTAATACTAATTAGTACATCCTATGACCCTTAAGACCTAATAAGACCACTTACTTGACCTAATAGGACCTGTTAATACCAATTAGTACATCCTAGGATCTTTAAAGACTAATAAGACCACTTACTTCACCTAATAGGACATATTAATACTAATTAGGACATCCTAAGACCCTTAAGACCTAATAAGATCACTTACATTACATAACAGGACCTATTAATACCAATTAGTACATCCTCGAACCCTTAAGACCTAATAAAACCACTTACTTGACCTAATAGAACCTATTAATACCAAGTAGTACATCTTAGGACCCTTAAGACCTAATAAGACCACTTACTTGACCTCATAAGACCTATTAATACCAATTAGTACATCCTACAACCATTAAGACATAATAAAATGACTTATGTGACCTAATAGGACCTATTGCTACAAATTAGTATATCTTAGGACCCTTAATACCTAATAAGACCACTTAGGTGACCTAATAGGACCTATTAATACCAACTAGTACATCCTACAACTCTTAAGACCTAATAAGACAACTTACTTGACCTAATAGGATGTATTAATACCAATTAGTAAATTCTAGGACCTTTGAGACCAACTAAGTCCACTTACTTGACCTAATAAGACCTATTAATACCAATTAGTACATGATAGGACCCCAAAGACCTAATAAGTCCACTTACATGATCTGATAGGACTTATTAATATCAATTAGTACATAATAGAACCTTTAAGACCTAATATGACGACTTACTTGACCTAATAGGACCTTTTAACACCAATTAGTACATCTTAGGACCTTTAGACCTAGTATGAGAAATTACGTGACCTAATAAGACCTATTAATACCAATTAGTACATCTTATGACCCGTAATACCTAATAAGACCACTTACTTCACCTAATAGGACCTTTTAATACCAATTAGTAAATCCTAAGACAGTTAAGATATAATAAGACCACTTACACGACCTTATAGGACCTATTAATAACAATTAGTATTTCCTACAAACACTTAAGAGCTAATAAGACCACTTACTTGACCTAATAAGACCTATTAATACCAATTAGTATATCTTGGGACCCTTAAGACCTAATAAGACCACCTACTTGAACTAAAACAGCCTATTAATACCAATTAATACATCCTACGACCCTTAAGACCTAATTAGATCACTTACATGACCTAATAAGACCTATTAATATGAATTAGTACATCGTAGAAACTTTAAGACCTAATAAGACCACTTGCTTGACCTAATAGGATCTATTAATACATATTAGTACATCCTAGGACCCTTAAGACCTAATTAGACCACTTCCTTGACCTAATAGAATCTATTAATACCAATTAGTACATCCTAGGACCCCTAAGACCTAATAAAACCACTTACTTGACCTAATAGGACCTATTAATACCAATTAGTACATATAAGGATCTTTAAGACCTAATAAGACCACTTATGTGATCTAATAGGACCTATTAATACCAATTAGTAAATCCTAAAACTTTTAAGACCTAATATGACCAGTTACTTGACCTAATAGGACCTATTAATACCAATTAGTACATCGTAAGACCTTTAAGACCTAATAAGACCACTTACGTGACCCAATAAGACCTAATAATACCAATTAGTACATCTTAGGACCCTTAAGACCTAATAAAATCACTTACTTGACCTAATAGGACCTATTAATACCAATTAGTACTTCCTACAACCGTTAAGGCCTAATAATACCACGTACGTGAACTAATAGGACTTATTAATACCAATTAGTACATCTTAGGACCTTTAACACGTAATAAGACTATTTGCATTACCTAATACGACCTGTTAATACCAATTAGTACATCATAGAACTCTTAAGACCTAATAAGACCACTTACTTGACCTAATAAGACCTATTAATACCAATTAGTAAATCTTAGGACCCTTAAGACCTAATAAGTCTAATTACCTGACCTAATAAGACCTATTGATAACAATTAGTACATTCTAAGACCCCTAAGACCTAATATGACCACTTACGTGACATAATAGGACCTATCAATATTAATTAGTACATATCAGAAACCTTAAGACTTAATAAGACCACCTAATTGACCTAAAAGGACCTTTTAATACCAATTAGCACATCCTACAACACTTAAGACCTAATATGACCACTTACATGACTTAATGAGACCTATTAATACCAATTACTACATCCTAGGACCCTTAAGACCTAATAAGACTACTTATTTGACCTGATAGGACCTATTAATAACAATTACTACATCCTAAGATCCTTGAGACCTAATAAGACCACTTACTTGACCTAATCAGAAATACTAATAATAATCAGTACATCCTAAAAAATCTTAAGACCTAATAAGACCACTTTCTTGACCTGATAGGACTTGTATAATACCAATTAGTACATCTTAAGACACTTAAGACATAATAAGCTGGCTTACATGACATAATAGGACCTATTAATACCAATTAGTACATCGTAGGACCCTTACAAACTAATAAGACCACTTATTTGACCTAATAAGACATATTAATTCTAATTAACACATTGTAGGCCACTTAAGACCTAATAAGACCACTTACTTGACATAATAGGACCTATTAATACCAATCTATACATCTTAGGACCCATAAGATCTAATAAGACCACTTACTTGACCTAATAGGACATTAATACCAATTAGTACATCGTAGGATCCTTAAGACCTAATATGACCACTTATTCAACCTAATAGGACCTATTAATACCAATTAGTACATCTTAGGACCTTTAACACCTAATAAGACCACTTACATCACTTAATAGGACCTATTAATACCAATTAGTACATCTTAGAACCCTTAAGACCACTTACTTCACTTAATAGGACCTATTAATACCAATTAGAACATCCTAGGATGCTTAAGACTTAATAAGATGACTTATGTGACCTAATAGGACTCATTAATACTAATTAGTACAACCTAGAACTCTTAAGACCTAATAAGACCACTTACTTGACTTAATAGGACCTATTTTAATTCCAATTAGTAAATCATAGGACTCTTAAAAGATAATAAGTCCACTTACTTGACATAATAAGACCTATTAATACCAATTAGTGCATCATAGGACACCTAAGACCTGATAAGGCAACTTACGTGACATAATAGGACCTATTAATATCAATTAGTACATCTTAGAACCCTTAAGACCTAATAAGACAATGTACTCGACCTAATAGGACCTATTAATACTAATTAGTACATCGTAGGACCCTTAAGACTTAATATGACCATTTAGATGACCTAATAGTACCTATTAATACTAATTAGTACATCCTCTGACCCTTAAGACCTAATAAGACCACTTGACCTAATAGGACCTATTAATACCAATTAGTACATCCTTGGAAGCTTAAGACCTAAAAAGACCAATTACTTGACTTAATAGAACCTATTAATAACAATTAGTACATCATAAAAACCTTTAAGACCTAATAAGACAACTTAATTGACCTAATGGGACCTATATAATATCAATTAGTACATCCTAAGACCAATAAGACCTAATAAGATCACTTACGTGGCCTAATAGAGCCTATTAATACCAGTTAGTACATTCTAAGACCCTTGAGACCTAATAAGACTACTTACTTGACCTAAGAGGACCTATTAATACCAATTAGTACATCCTAGGACCCTTAAGACCTAATAAGACAACTTACTTTACCTTATAGGATCTTTTAATACCAATTAGTACATCATAGGAACCTTAAGATCTAATAAGACCAATTACTTGACCTAAAAGGACCTATTAGTATAAATTAGTACATCTTAGGACATTAAGACCTAATAAGACTACATACTTGACCTAATATGACCTATTAATACCAATTAGTACATCTAAGGACCATTAAGACCTAATAAGATCACTTATGTGACGTAATAGGACCTATTAATACCAATTAGTACATCCTAGAACCCTTAAGACCTAATAAGACTACTTGCTTGACCTAATAGGGCCTATTTTAATATCAATTAGTAAATCATAGGACTCTTACAAGATAATAAGTCCACTTACTTGACCTAATAAGACCTATTAATACCAATTAGTGCATCATAGGACACTTAAGACCTAATAAGGCAACTTATGTGACATAATAGGACCTATTAATATGAATTAGTATATCCTAGAATGCTTAAGACCTAATAAGACAACTTACTTGACCTAATAGGACCTATTAATACCAATTATTACATCCTAGGACCCTTAAGACCTAATATGACCATTTAGGTGACCTAATAGTACTTATTAATAATAATTAGTACATCCAAGGACTCTTAAGACCTAATAAGACCACTTGACCTAATAGGACCTATTAATACCAATTATTACATCCTTGGAAGCTTAAGACTGAAAAAGACCACTTACATAACTTAATAGGACCTATTAATAACAATTATTACATCCTAAAAACCCTTAAGACCTAATAAGACCACCTAATTGACCTAATAGGACCTATATAATACTAATTAGTACATCCTAAGACCCTTAAGACCTAATAAGATCACTTACGTGGCCTAATAGAGCCTATTAATACCAATTGGTACATTCTAGGACCCTTAAGACCTAATAAGACTACTTACTTGACCTAATAGGACCTATTAATACTAATTAGTACGTCCTAGGACCTTTATGACCTAATAAGACCATGTACTTTACCTAAGAGGACCTTTTAATACCAATTAGTACATCCTAGGAACCTTAATATTTAATAAGACCAATTACTTGACCTAATTGGACCTATTAGTACAAATTAGTACGTCCTAGGACCCTTAAGACCTAATAAGACCACATACTTGACCTAATATGACCTATTAATACCAATTAGTACATTTTAAGACCGTTAAGACCTAATAAGACCACTTAAATGACGTAATAGGACCTATTAATACCAATTAGTACATCCTAGAACCCTTAAGACCTAATAAGACCACTTACTTGATCTCATAGGACCTATTAATACCAATTAGTACATCCTAGGACACTTAAGACCTAATAAGACCACTTACATGAGCTAATAGGACCTATTAATACAAATTAGGACATCCTATAACCCTTTAGACCTAATAAGACCACTTACTTGACCTAATAGGATCTATTAATATCAATTAGTACATCGTAGGACCCTTAAGACCTAATAAGACCACTGACTTGACCTAATAGGACCTATTATTACAAATTAGTATGTCCTAGGACCCTTGAGATATAATAAGACCACTTACTTAACCTAATAGGACCTATTAATACCAATTAGTACATCGTAGAACCCTTAAGACCTAATAAGACAACTTACTTGACCTAATAAGACCCATTAATACCAATTAGTACATTTGAGGACACTTAAGACCTAATAGGACCACTTACTTGACCTAATAGGACCTATTAATACCAATTAGTACATCCTAAGACCCTTAAGACCTAATAAGACCACTTACTTGACCTAATAGGACCTATTAATACCAATTAGTACATCCTAAGACCCTTAAGATCTAATAAGACCACTTACGTGACCTAATAGGACCTATTAATATCGATTAGTACATCCTATAACCCTTATGATTTGATAAGACCATTTACATGACGTAATAGGACCTATTAATACCAATTAGTACATCCTAGAACCCTTAAGACCTAATAAGACCACTTCACCTAATAGGATCTATTAATACCAATTAGTATGTCCTAGAACCCTTAAGACCTAATAAGATTAGTTGACCTAATATGTCCTATTAATACCTATTAGTACATCCTATGACCCTTAAGACCTAATAAGACTACTTACTTGACCTAATAGAACCTATTAATAATAATTAGTACATCCTAGGACCCTTAAGACCTAATAAGAGGACTTACTTGACCCATTAACATATCTGAGGTTGTCCTAGGACACATTTATGTATCTTAGATTCAATTAATACATACGAGGATCCACTTATGTAATGTAGGACCTCTTAGGACCTCTTATGTTACCCACGACCCATTTAGACAGTCTAGGACCCGTATCTATCCCTTACACAATCTTAAGACACATCTATGACCCATTATTTCCCTCAAGAAACCTTAATACATACTAGGATCCCTAAGGAACTCTTATGATACATACGATCCCTTAAGACATCTAGGACCTTTATCCATTGCTTACAACATCTTAAGAGACATTAAAATCAATTAGTACATTGTAGGACCCTGGAGACCTAATAAGATCACTTACTTGACCTAATAGGACCTATTAATGCCAATAAGTACATCTGAGAACCCTTAAGACCTAATAAGACCACTTACTTGACCTAATAGCACCTTTTAATACCAATTAGTAAATCATAGGACCCTTAAGAGATAATATGACCTCTTACGTGACCTAATAGGACCTATTAATATCAATTAGTACATCCTGGGACCCTTTAGACCTAATGAGACCACTTTCATTACCTAATAGGACATATTAATACCAATTAGTATATTCTAGAGCCCTTAAGACCTAATAAGATCACTTACATGACCTAATAGGACCTATTAATACCAATTAGTACATCATAGGACCCTTAAGACCTAATAAGACCACTTAATTGAGCTAATAGGACCTATTAATACCAATTAGTATATCCTAGGACCCTTAAGACCTAATTGTTGGGTAAAGTTGAGATCTAACTTAATGGATTATTTGTTGGTAAAATTGAACCAAAATACCCTAAGAGTGTCAATCCGGGACTCGTAAACTCGTGAGAGATATAACGGCTATTTTCTCAAGGGATGAAAATAATAAATCAAGAGGTTTATGAATGCAAATTATTGCTTGCTGATAAATTAAACTATTTGAGTTATCACACATCTAAGATTACTTCTGCAAATGAATTCTAATCTAAAGTTTAGATTCTCATTAATAGACTTCTACACAATTAAACACAATGTTTTTATGAATGCTATTGCAAAGTTTTGTCTGATTAAGAATTGATCTGATTAAGAATTGAAACCTGCTTTGATTGCGGCAGGAACTCTAGTGGCGGTAGAAGGTTGTTTACAACAGACTGGTTCTAGGTACAGAGTGCAACATGAAGTATGATAAATGGCAATAGGAAGTATTATAAATAGATGGATACAGTAGGAAGAAGGCAATGAAGAGTATTCTATAATGGATGAGGGTTTGGTATTTTATACAGCAGCGGAGCAAGTTGAACAGATAAGAATGCTGCAACCAATCACTTCATCAAACAATGAAATCCCTGATTAACAACATCAAGCATTGCATAAATCTTACTTAATTAACAAATGCATATGCAATAAGCTTCCTAAAAGGTACAGACAATTAATCAATATATGTGCCACACATTCGATTAAATCTGAAATAAAATTCAAACACAAACAATCCAATCAATATGTAAAAGCACACAACGTAACACAACTTGAAATGATCTCACCAAGCTTCCCGAGAGGGGGCCCTTCCTCTAGTTCACATGGTGAGCAATATTCTAATGTCGGCTGCTACAGAGACTTCACTTTTGTCAACACCAAGAATTTCAGAGATAGTTTAAAACAGATTTTTTCATATATCATATGCATATATCATCTTACAAGCTTATCTTTTGTTTATATAGATTCCCATTTGTTTAACTAACTAAAAAACAAACTAAATATACATAAGCAACAATTTGGTTTGGCCACTGGCCCCAAATCTTTAACAAAATATAACCGGCCATGAAGTCTCTAACTATTCTATTCAATATTTACAAAATGATTTACTCAAAATGAAATAACAAAACAACGACTCCAAGTTGTTCCTTGCTTCACATGATCGTTCCACATTCATCCATTATCTGTAATTCCTGTAGTAGAATAAACCATGATGTATCATTATTTCTGCTTTAATCATCCACTCTTCAAGAAATATTTCATACCTTAAAACTTTATTAAATGTATTATATTATTTAATGATTAATGGCATAATAGGGATTAAGACACTTAAAGCAAGGCAAGAATGTAAAAAGAATGTACAAAAGCAAAGCACATTTGCACACCAATCACTAATAAGACCACTTATTTGACCTAATAGGACCTATCAATACCAATTAGTACATCTTAAGACCCTTAAGACCTATTAAGACCACTTACTTGACCTAATAGGACCTATTAATACCAGTTAGTACATCCTAGGACCCTTAAGACCTAATAAGACCACTTACGTGACCTAATAGGTCCTATTAATACCAATTAGTACATCCTTGAACCCTTAAGACCTAATAAGACCAATTATGTGACCTAATAGAACCTATTAATACCAATTAGTAGATCTTAGAACCCTTAAGATGTAATAAGACCACTTAATTGACCTAATAGGACCTATTAGTACCAATTAGTACATCCTACAAGTCTTAAGACCTAATAAGACCACTTACTTGACCTAATAGGACCTATTGATAACAATTAGTACATCCTAGGACCCTTAAGACCTAATAAGACCACTTACTTGACCCATTAACATATCTTAGGTTGTCCTAGGACACATTTATGTATCTTAGATTCAATTAATACATACGAGGATCCACTATTGTAATGTAGGACCCCTCATGACCTCTTATGTTACCCACGACCCCTTAAGATAGTCTAGGACCCTTATCCATCCCTTACACTATCTTAAGGCACATCTAGGACCCATTGTTTTCCTCAAGAAACCTTAAGACATACTAGGATGCCTAAGGACCTCTTATGACACATACCACCCCTTAAGACATTGTAGGACCTTTATCCAATATTCCTTATGACATCGTAAGAGACATTAAAATTAATTAATACATCCTAAGACCCTTAAGACCTAATAAGACCACTTACTTGACCTAATAGGACCTATTAATACCAATTAGTACATCCTAGGACCCTTAAGACCTAAAAATACCAATTACTTGACCTAATAGGACCACTTATTTGACCTAATACCAATTAGTACATCCTATGACCCTTTAAGAGTACTAGTACACTCTAGTATTGTAAATTTAAGTATGATTTTATTTTTTTCCACTTTACACGTAGTTATAACATGTAATCAAGTACTTAATTGTTAACACTTAGCTTTTTCATGTTATGTATCTTGATGGCCACTGAGGATGCACCTCAGACTCCTGATATATAGACCATTTTTCATATTGCTGACACAGAGATGGCTCGACTTAGAGAGTCCATCCATACATCTTCAACATGTCATATATAGAGATACTTGTATGAGTATATTGTCCAGTTTGGAGGAGATGACTGCTAGATTGAGATCTCACTCCTCCTTCACACCTCATCTAGTTGAGACTATTTTTCAAGAGTTGAGAGCCGAGGTTTTGAGTGATGTTTCCTTGGAGATGATTCAGAGCCATGTCCCTAAGGAAACCATCAAATAAGAGGTTTTCCCATATTATGAGGGGAAGGACATTATGAGGGCATATCAAGTCACACAGCGTGTCATTCCTCAAATCGCATGCATGATATACCCTCAATTTTTGGCAGCACATGGTCATTATCCTAATAATGACCAGATTCCTTTATATTTTCAACAATACTAATATAGTGAGTTCTATTTGGGACTCAAGGTCAACTATTTAGATTTTCTAACATATTATGGTTAGGGGCATGATAGGGTTGTAGACCACAATCAGTATTGTAGGGACAATCAAGTTGTACAACCTCATAGATAGCTGGTTGGGAAAAAGACTCTGACAGTGACACCAACAATGGTTGCTACTACAAATAGAGTCATCATTACTTCTCAGACAGGAGTAGTAGACAATATAAGACATAGTGCTTCTATAGCCACATCCATCACTTCAGATTCAGTGGGTAGATATATCTTGACTAGATTGAGTAAAGCCAAATCATCTTCTGAGGCTTCCTTTAGTACTACTACAGGTGTGATTGATGAGACATATATAGCTATAGGTCTTCCTATACCTGGAGAGATACGAGAACTTTCAGGTCATCATATTCATTTAGATATGGCACTTTACTTTATAGAGGATCTCCTGTAGACCTATTATTATATTGCTGACCTGTAGAGGATCCTAGTACATTCGGTCAGGGATGTCATTAGACTTGCATGGGGTCCTATAGTTCCACTGATGCAGGATGCACTATCTAGTCAGGCACAACATAGTGCAGAGCACTCGACACCCATAGATCACTCTATAACTACAGAGCTTCGTATATAGGTTGGAGATGTACACATCACCATTGAGGGCCTCGACACATTTCATGAGAAATTGTGTGAGTTGGGTCAGGTGGACATTGGCACTGATGTTGGATCATTTATGGATATATTATTGCATCCTGATGGTTCAGGCTCTACATCACTCCCATCCCAGCTAGTGTCACCCCTACACTCATCATTAATAGAGAGGTTCAGGACTGAAGATGGTGTGGGTGATGTAGTTTCAGTTGATGATATGATGGTGCAGCACATTGATGATCCTCCTGCTCCTGAGACCGAGGTATATAAAGTTTACTTTTCTCCTTAGGAGTTTTACTGAACAATTAAGTGTAGATGTGTGTATTGATGTTTGTTTAATATATGATATTCTATAGGCACAGTTAGCAAAGCATGGTACCTCTAGTGTGGGCTTAGAGAATCTTCATATGAGAGATCCATTTGATGTGACACCTACTAGTGGTCAGGTAATTTTTAGATATATGTATGTTTAAGCATGCATGTGTACACATGTATTTATATATTTCAAGTACTTTACATAATATATATACTATGCACATGTATATAACCAATTATTGTACTAAATTTGTAGGGGTCAGTTGCTACTTCACAACTAGAGGATGCTTTTGATAGGAGAGATTCAATAGATGTGATACCTAGTAGTGGTCAGGTAAGTTTTAAAAATATGTATATTTAAACATGCATTTATAATATTTTAATTATTTTAGATTATTATTATATATACATGCATTTATATTAATAGGGATCAGTTGCTTCCTCACAGCCAGAGGATGCTCGTGGTAGTCACTCAAAGGGTCGCTCTATTCACATGCGCCTAGATGACTCCCTATTTTAGGACATGTTGCACTTATCTTTTATTTGAGACTCATTATATATGTCATTAGTATATGTTTGATATTTTTAGTTTATGATTCGAGACATATATTTGATTAGAGACATATTTGATCAGATACATATATTTGATTAGAGACATATATGATTCCAGACATATATTTGATTAGAGACATATATATTTAATTAGATGATATGATTTGATTAGATGATAATATGATTTGATTAGATGATATGATATGATATGATTTGATTTGATTTGAGTAGATGATATATAATTTGATTAGAAGATTTAATTAGATGGTTTTATTTGATTAGATGATATGGTTTGATTAGATGGTTTGATTTGATTAGATGATATGATATGATTTGATTTGATTAGATGATTTGATTAGATGATTTGACTTGATGATATATGATTTGTTACATTATTTGATTAGATAGTTTTATTTGATTAGATTTTATTAGATGGATGTAGAATTAACACATGTGCTAAGTAATCTAACTAATTTCATCATTTTTTATTGTCTTAAGGGGAGGTCTTAAGGGGATCTAGAATTAATATCATAAAAAAACCAAGTTAATACATATAACTAATGGACAATAACTATTCTAACTAATTCTAAAACTAACACACGTCATAAGTAATCTAACTAATTTCATCATTTTATAGTGTCTTAAGGGGATCTTTAACTAATAAGAAGTCTTAAGGGGATCCAGAATTAATATCATAAAAAATAACTAGTTAATACATGTAACTAATGGACAATAACTATTCTAACTAATTCTAGAACTAACACATGTCATAAGTAATCTAACTAATTTCATCATTTTTTAGTGTCTTAAGGGGAGGTCTTAAGAGGATATAGAATTAATATCATAAAAATAAACAAGTTAATACATATAACTAATGGACAATAACTATTCTAACTTATTCTACAACTAACACATGTCATAGGTAATCTAACTAATTTCATCATTTTTTAGTGTCTTAAGAGGATGTCTTAAGGGGATCTAGAAATCATAAGCATCATAAAAAGTATCATAAAAACCATTGAATAATCAAAGGATACATCATATCTTTAACTAATATGAAATATATAAAAATCATTGAATAATAAAAGTATACATATAAAATTCTATATATTAAAACCATTGAACCATCAAATAGGTCCATCATATATCAACAAATTATAGTTCATCATATGTCATGTCCCCTTTTTAGTGACATGTCATTTTTCAGTGGATTTGCCTATCATGGACTCTCTTACGCAAATGGTTTTGGTGAGAGAGTCATTCTAATGATAATTTGGGGATTGGATGGTCTTATTTGCTTTTGGAGAAATGGTGTTTATCATATTTTTTTATTATAATGTGTTATGTGGGGCCAAAATGTTATAATTTTGAGTTGAGTTGCACTTTTTATTTTATAAAGTTACTTTTTATATAAAAGTGCATTATAAAGAGATTTTATAAGAATATTTTATTGATACTTCTAGAAGTTCTAGTGGCTTCTTAGAAAAGTGAATAAATAGAGTGCTTGGCCTCTCATTCAGACATCCCATGACTTGAGTTTACACTACTTTTCTCTTTGAGCATTTGTGGCACCATCTTGGTCTATAGATTGTCATTTGATCATTAAGAATAGAGTCTCCTAAAGATTTGCATAATTGAGGAGGTGAAATATCCTTTGAAGGGTTGCACTTTGGAAGTGGTATTCAGCCATTTCAAGTTGAGGTTATTTGGAGTCCTCAGACTCACCTGAGGGTTTGAGTTTTTGGTTGCAAGACCAAAAAAGCAAACCAAAAAAGAAGATCTGAAAAAGCAAAGCGAAAAAGAAGATCCAAAAAAGTAGATCTAAAAAAGCAAAGTGAAAAAGTAGATCCAAAAAAGTAGTTTGAAAAAGCAGATCTGAAAAAGAAAAGTGAAAAAGTAGATCCAAAAAAGCAAACCGAAAAAGCAGATCCAATAAAGCAGAGGGAAAAAGAAGTCCGAAAAATTATTGCAGCCATCTACAATCAGGTTCCTCACTTCTCATTTGGCATTTGGCATATTTTCTGAGAAATGTATGTTTTCAGCTGAGTACAAACTATAGCTTCAACACTTTACTATTTTACATTGTACTTGTCTTTGTTTGCCATTTGGCATTATTGGTATCAAAGGAAGGCTAGGATTTTGCAAGTGAAAGGGCATTGTAATTTTTAGTCTATCTATATTGCAAACCTAGGGTTTGATGATCATATTATTGACTAAAAAATGTATGGCATTGTTGAAAATTGTTGATATATGAATGACATATGGTTTTGAGAAATTTCCTACATCATTGATAGTGTTTTAGATGGTATTTGGTTGCTATCTATTATTCTGAAATTTTGGGATAGAGAACGCATATATTGCAAAATAATTTTCTATCTACATTTTGAGTTGCATTTTTGAGGGGTTTTTAGTGGCCTATTGGCAAGGGTCATTATAGTGGTATCCGAGTGGTGTTCTTGCCATCCTATTGGGTAAGAAACCTTTATGCATCCTTCAGCATTTGGGCATCATAGGTATTATACACGCAGGAGAGCAGCACTTGAGGGTGAGCAGGAATTCAGAGATATACTTACTATGGGTGAGAGACAGTCACAAAGTCCACTTAGAGTCCCTAGGACTGATGATGATGAGGCTAGAGACTTCTTCCGGGCTATGACTACTAGATAGTAGGAGATAGTTCAGTCTATACGTGCCTTGACCACTATGATGGAGAGAGTTGTTCAGTCGAGGAATCAGGAACAAGGTAGAGGGACATCAGAGTAGGATAATAGGAGTGTAGTAGGTTCATAGGGTGCTCCTAGGCATAGGTTGTGGACTGTAGATAGGCCTACACATCCTACATTCCTTAGAGAGGAGGCCTAGGAGGAAGGAGAGAATGATATGCCAAAGGACTTTCAAGATGATCTTAGAGTTGCAAATGCAGAATGGCAGGCATTACCTCCACATGTTCATTAGTTGCTGAATTTTGATTGCTACCCGAGTCAGAGAAGAGAGCACATGAGGAGTAGTAGGTAGAATAGGAGGCCTAGAGGAGGTCAGGATAGTGAGTTGTAGTGAGCTACTAGCAAGCTCACCTTACCATCTTTTGATGGCAGTGGACAGATGACAGCACAGGCCTAGATCCATAAGTTAGATACATTCCTAGCATTGAGGCCTATGTCAGAGATGGATGCTATTAGGTATGCCACTTTGTATTTAGAGGGCGCATCACATGATTGGTGGTCACATGGTATGATTACATTGCAACATAATCAAGTGACATCCTACCAAGATTTTGTGGATAGATTGTTAGAGCACTTCGATAAGAAAGACCTAGAGGTCTTCTTTCATGATCTTGCACAGCTGAGATAGATAGGCAGTTTAGAGGTCTACATTAGTGAGTTTTAGAGATTATCAGTGATGGTGTAGGATGTGTCTGAGAGGAGGCTGGTCATATTATTCACAGAGGGGTTGTCTGAACCTCTAAAGGGTTGGATCAAGGCATTTGATCCCCCTTCATTGCAAGAGGCTATGAGGAAGACACGAAGCATGGAGCTCAGAACACCCTCCAACAGATTCACCCCTAGAAACACTTCTTCATTCTGGGACACTAAGAAGTTTGATAAACATAAGGGCAAAAAAGATGATACCAAGGGTAAGTCTACTGCACCTCTGGATATGGAGACACTGAAAGACTTTTGCGGGAAGAAGCTATGTTTCTACAGCAAGGGTCCTTACAACAGAGATCATGAATGTCCTATGAGACATAAGGGGAAGGCCAATAGGGTTATGTAGGCTTACTACAAGGATTCAAATTCTGATAGTTCTAGACATGAGGATGATCATAATGATGTAGAGCCTGAGGTAGAGGTGGAAGCTTCAGAACCTAAGGAGGAGCTCGAGTTACACTTACAGAAGGCACACTTGTCTAGCATTCAGCAGGAAGGATCTTTTAGACTGCATGGTGTTCTAGTAGGTCAGAGAGTTATTACATTGGTTTATATAGGTGCTATGCACAATTTTATTGACGCACATTTTGTTGAGTGCCGTGGTATTATGACTGAGGAGTTTGAGGGACTTCGAGTATAGGTTGCTGATGGTTACACTCTTAAGTGTAACAGGATGGTTAGAGATTTGCCCTTACACCTGAACAACTATGAGTTCAAGGTGGACTACCATGTTGTCAACATGGGTGATTTGGATATTGTTCTTGGGATGAAGTGGTTGCACTCATTAGGAGAGGTCACCTTCAGATTGAAGGACTGGAGATTAAGTTTGAGGTGGATGGGAAACAACATATTTTGAGGGCCATTAGAAATAGTGACATTAGGACTATTTCTTTCAGATGGATGGAGAGGTTAGCCAGACATGATGACATTGAGTGGGCAGCAGTGTGTACTCTCATGCCTACATAGGAGGGACAACATAAGATAGAGTATCATCCAGACATACAGAGGTTGAGAGTGCAGTATGACATAGTCTTTAGTGACATCCCACCTGGCAGGCCACTAGATAGAGGTATTGAGCACATCATTGAGTTAGAGGAGGGTGCTAAACCTATGATGATTACACCCTACAGGCATCCTAAGAGACTCAAGGATGAGATAGAGAAAACCATGAAGGGGTTTCTTATGAAGGGACACATCAGACTGAGAAAGTCTCCTTTTGCTTCTTCAGTAGTATTGGTGAAGAAGAAGGATAGTACTTTGTAGATGTGCATTGACTATAGGGTGCTAAATAAGAAGACAGTTAAGAACAGGTACCCCATTCCATGGATTGATGAGCTGCATGGTGCATGTTATTTCATGAAGATTGATTTGAGATCCGGCTATCATCAGATCAGAGTTAGAGAACAAGATATTGAGAAGACTACCTTTAGATGTCATTGTGGGCACTTTGATTTTGTGGTCATGCCATTTGGGCTGACCAATGCGCCAGCTACTTTTTAGTCTACTATGAACAGGGTCTTCCATCATTAGTTGAGGAAGTATGTTAGTCTTCTTTGATGATATTCCGATATACAGTCGGACTTGGCAAGAGCACATGGAGCACCTAGAGATAGTTTTGGGGATCTTGCAGTCAGAGTCCTTGTACGCCAAGGAGTCCAAATGTGATTTGGGCATGACAAAGATATTGTATTTGGGTCACATTATTAGTGAGAAAGGAGTAAGGATGGACCCTGATAAGATCCGTGCTATTGTGGATTGGCCTACTCCAGAGAACTTGACACAGTTGAGAGGGTTCCTTGGGTTGTGTGGTTTCTACCATAGATTTTTCAGTGGGTATTCACGTCATACAACTCCTATGATAGATTTGCTAAAGAAGGGGGCCTTTGTTTGGACACTTGAGACACAGGCTTGCTTTGAGAGATTCAAGGAGATCATGACTACATGCCCTGTGTTAGCATTTCCTGACTTCTTGAAGCCATTTGAGCTTCAGTGCGATGCATCTAGAGAGGGTATTGGTGTTGTTATGATGCAGGACAAGCACCCCATTGCATTTGAGAGCAGGAAACGCTGTGGGCTAGAGAGATCATTTAGTATATATGACAAGGAGATGTTAGCCATTATGCATGCATTGGCTAAATTCAGGTAGTATCTGGTGGGTGGTAAGTTTTGCATTAAAACTAACCACAATAGTTTGAGACATTTCCTTGGATAGAGAGATCTTAATGATAGACAACAAAAGTGGGTTAGTAAGTTGCAGGCTTATGATTTTGACATCTCCTATGTGAGAGGGACTTAGAATGTGGTAGCAGATGCTTTGTCATGCAGACCACATCTTAGTGCTATGGTTCAGATATCTAAGGATTGGAGGCATTTGATTATTGCAGAGTATGCTAGAGATTCATGGGCAACCGGGATTGTTGATAGGACAGTTGTTGATACCAGGTACACACTTGTGGATGATTTGATTATCTATAAGAATAGGATATTTTTAGTCCCAGGATCAAAGGTGAAGCATATTGTTATGAGAGCTCTTCATGATTCACCCACCGTTGGACATCCTAGATACTTCAAAACTTATAGGCAGGTGCGAGAGTGTTTCACTTGGAAGGGGCTCAAGGTGGATGTGTTGCAGTATGTACGAGAGTGCCTTGTTTGTCAGCAAAACAAACAAGAGCACACCTTTCCAATAGGGCTCCTATAGCCACTTCCCATTCCTGATAGGAAGTGGGAGTGTATATCCATGGATTTCATTATGGGCTTGCCTAAGGCCCAAGGGAGAGATTGCATCTATGTGGTGGTGGATAGGTTGATGAAGTATGCACACTTCTTTCCCATCACTACTACTTACACAACAGTGCAGGTGGCTGAGGTCTTCTTCAGAGAGATTTTTAGACTACATAGGATACCCCAGAGCATAGTGAGTGATAGGGATAGTAGGTTCTTGAGCCATTTTTGGTAGGAGGTGTTCCATTTATGTGGCACTGAGCTTACACCTAGCACTAGTTACCACCCACAGACTGATGGGCAGATTGAGATAGTAAATAAGTGGGTGGAAGGCTACTTGAGGAACTATGTGGTAGGGCAGCAGAAGGCATGGGTTAGGTGGATTTATCTATGTGAGTATTGCTACAATACCACATACCACATGTCTATTTAGATGACTCCTTTCAGGGCACTATATGGTTATGAGGCACTAAGTTTTCTAGATTTGCTTATGAGTGATGTTAGAGTTCCTCATGCTAGAGATTTGCTTCAGGAGAGCAAGGACATTGTTGATGCTCTCAGAGATAATATTGCTAGGGCATAGAATCAACATAAGCAGCATGCAGATCAGAAGTAGATAGAGAGGAGTTTTGAGGTTGGTGATATGTTTTATCTCATGTTGCAGCCCTATAGACAGTCTACTCTTGGGAAGAGTGGATCAGAGAAGCTTAAGCCTAGGTACTATGGTCCTTTCAGGATTATCAGACATATTGGAGAGATGGCATATGAGTTTGAGCTTCCAGCAGATAGTAGGGTACACAATGTTTTCCATGTGTCATGCCTCAAGAAGGCATTGGGTCAGCATGTTGTGCCTTCAGCAGTTCTTCCTCCATTGGATGATGGGGGGAAGTTGGTTCTTGTTCCCGAGTACATCATTGACAGCAGAGAGAGGTAGCTTCACAGGAGAACCATCAGGGAGTATTTGGTGAAGTGGAGAAATTTTCCTGAGGAAGATGCCACATGGGAGGGAGAAGATATTTTACAGCACCCAGCTTTGAGATTGCTTGAGGGCAAGCAATTTTAGGAGGGGCAGACTGTCATGTCCTCTCTTTAGTGACATGTCATTTTTCAGTGGATTTGCCTATCATGGACTCTCGTAGGTAGATGGTTCTAGTGAGAGAGTCATTCTGATGATTATTTTGGGATTGGATGGTCTTATTTACTTTTGGAAAGATGGTGTTTATCATATTTTTTTATTATAATGTGTTATGTGGTGCCAAAATGTTATAATTTTGAGTTGAGTTGCACTTTTTATTTTATAAAGTTACTTTTTATATAAAAGTGCATTATAAAGGGATTTTATAAGAATATTTTATGGATACTTCTAGAAGTTCTAGTGGCTTCTTAGAAAAGTGAATAAATAGAGTGCTTGGCCTCTCATTTGGACATCCCATGACTTGAGTTTACACTACTTTTCTCTTTGAGCATTTGTGGTGCCATCTTGGTCTATAGATTGTCATTTGATCATTAGGAATGAAGTCTCCTAAGGATTTGCTTAACTAAGGAGGTGAAATATCCTTTGAAGGGTTGCACTTTGGAAGTGGTATTCAGCCATTTCAAGTTGAGGTTATTTGGAGTCCTTAGACTCACCTAAGGGTTTGAGTGTTTGGTTGCAAGATCAAAAAATCAAACTAAAAAAGCAGATCCGAAAAAGCAAAGTGAAAAAGTAGATCCGAAAAAGCGAAGAGAAAAAGAAGATCCGAAAAAGCAATCTGAAAAAGAAAATTCAAAAAAGAAAAGCAAAAAAGCAGATCTGAAAAAGCAAACTGAAAAAGTAGATCCAAAAAAGAAGAGCAAAAAAGCAGTCTGAAAAATTATTGCAGCCATCTACAATTAGGTTCCTCACTTCTCAATTGGCATTTGGCATAGTTTCTGAGAAATGTATGTTTTCAGCTGAGTACAAAATATAGCTTCAACACTTTACTATTTTACATTGTACTTGTCTTTGTTTGCCATTTGGCATTATTGGTATCAAAGGAAGGCTAGGATTTTGCAAGTGAAAGGGCATTGTAATTTTCAGTCTATCTATATTGCAAACCTAGGGTTTGATGATCATATTATTGACTGAAAAATGTATGGCATTGTTGCAAATTGTTGATATATGAATGGTATATAGTTTTGAGCAATTTCCTACATCATTGATAGTGTTTTAGATGGTATTTGGTTGCTATCTATTATTCTAAAATTTTGGGACAGCGAACTCATATATTGCAAAATAATTTTCTATCTACATTTTGAGTTGCATTTTTGAGGGGTTTTTAGTGGCCTATTGGCAAGGGTCATTACATCATATGTTTAAATATATAAACAAAGTATAATGAAATTTAATCTAGAGATATCAAGTAGGTCCTAACACATGAAATAGGTATACATATTATAATTTTTAGACCAACTCAAGTGGTTCAGACCTTTCATAGAGAACATGTAATATTCTCTCATGATCCTCACTATCTAGTCTCCACTTACGACATCCACATTAAGATTTAACTGTATGGAGACAAATGGATGTGGCAACTACTAGGTGACTATATTGAAATATGTTATTGTATGGTTGGTAATCAAAAAAGTGAATACCATGTTGAATTACTTTGTTTTTCTTGAAATGTGTTCCCTCTAAAGCAACTGAACTTGTAGGTCACAAATTTTAATAATATATAAATTTAAACAAACTAAATTTGAAATTTGTTAAAAGGTTGAAATTTAAAATTTACAAATTTAGTTTAATATATTGATGTAAAGCATGTACAAACCTATGGGGAACAACATTCCATCACTTTCTTTAGGTTCAAGTAACTTCATCCTCTCTGCAGTACAACACACTAAATAATAACCAACTCCTACATTTCCATGCTCAGTAATCATTACAAAAAAATCTCCTAGACAATAAATTTATATATACATGTGTGTGATCTTAAAATTTACTTACTTAAATCTATAGATCTATCTATCTATCTATACATGCAGCTCAATGTACCATATAATGTGAAATATATATACTTACCAATTTTGACCAATCTTGAGATATGATCGTAATCAGTAGAAATCAAAGGGACATCATCAAAGTTTTCATCTTCATCTCTATCAAATGTATCAGTAAAATCTAGTGGCACTAGATTCCATGCACCTACATATCCACGGTCTTGATTGATACATTCCTCATAATTGTCAGCAATGCAGTGACAACAAAAGCATGAGTAGTCCCTAGTGTTCAACATCCAATTATGATAATTCATACTCATAACTGAATGCAAAGATCGTGTCTTTTCTATCCTATTACAACCACGCATAATTTTTCTATCCACACCTAAACAAATTCATATATAATTTACATTCTATAATTATAATTTGAATAAAGAATATCATAAAACATTTAAACACTTTCAAATAATTTAAAAATGTGTGCATACATTTTATCTCCCAAAATTTTCTATGTGGCACCACTTGAGTCAATCCTAATGACATTTAATTCTCATTTGGTGTGAAATGTGTCTTTCACCATTCAACCACATCATGTGCATTTTTTATATGAACTCCCTTATAATTCATTTGATACTTTCGTATAGCACGTTTGATGCAAGCTTCGACACCATCATGTTCACCTTTTCTATGTCCACTCTCAAAGAAACTCTAGACGTGTGGTATATTTTCATTACGATGATATCTACATAGTGTATAAAATGGTCTTGATGATTTGAATTGTGCAACACATCCATCTGACCAAACATAATGTTTATCAATTTTTATATCTTTTTCTTTCAAATTTGCAAAAAACATCTTGAAGCAGTGTTCTACATAATGAATGTCATGCTCTCTATCATCACTTATATAAAAATGATATTCCTTCTTGATGACTCATGCTTTAAATGTGCTTTGAATACCATCCAAATATAATTGTGCATATTTATAACACACATGTACCATAATAGTAATTTTCTCTGGAAAATAGTATTTTGTTTGAATTTCTTTTTCATGAACAAATGAATAATTTTTTACAAAATCAACAACTGATACAATAGTTCTAACTAGGAAATTGTCTCTTAGTGTTTGGAATTGTTTTACTTTCCACTTTGCAAAAAAAGCATGATGAATGTAGGGTTGAATTAAATTTTTCCATAAATAATCTGACATTTATCTCCTCTTCAACATATTCTAACCTTTTGGATTCTTTCCCAAATTTTATTTCATTCTTTACATATTTGTAACTCTTTCAATTTACCATCTTTGTTACATCAATATTTTCATTTTTCAAAGGAAAAAGAGACAAATCAGCACATGTTGGACATATTCCTTTTATGCAATTTATTTGTCCAGCTACATCATCTCTTTTGTCACATAAAATAAATGAGATGAAATCACTTTGTCTAGTAGGAGGAGCATTTTAAAAACCATAAGTGTCTTCCACAAACTTTTGAAAAACCTAGTAGTGGAGATCAAATTCAATATGATAACTACAACAAGTTTCAAACACTTTGTTTGTCCTGATATAATATGGTTGCAATCTTTCAAACAATGTTTGCCCAATCTTTATATTAGGATTTGAACTACAAAATGACACATGCATTTCATATTGTGTTGTGTCCAACCAATTTTTCGTATGATATTCATATTGATTAGCTGAAATTATATGTCTAATAACATCTCTACTATTTGATGAGGGACATGTATTATCATTCCAAAATAATGTGACCAAAGTTTTTATTCCTTCATCAATCCTATCAGAATGAGGAGCTCTACACATGATTTCCCAATTGCCTTCCAAGGTGCTATCATCCAAAAGTAGTCTCCTATTAACATATCATGATATTGTTTTCCTTTTAAAACCAAATTGAGATGAAACTGAAGATATCTATCTTTTTCATCCCATATTGTTACCTACAATGGATGGAAACATAACTTTTCTTGTAATGGTCTTATCTTTAGTTAGATATCACTTCCGTATATGGTTCAAACCTTTCCTAAGATTTTCAATCATATTAGTTTGCATGTCAACAACTTTTCTTTTCTTTGATGTTGTGTCTATACCCAATAATTTTAATGCCCCTTCCAAATTTTTGTTTATAAGTAAAAGTAAAAGTAATTGAGCTTGTTCAAGTGTTTCAAAATTATCAAATTTAATGAATATTTCTCTTGCTATCATATTCATTGATCTCTTCTTAGCAAGACTTAAGAGTTGAACATTAGCAAGTGATCTAAAATTCTCCACATCCATTGTAAGTAAATGATCTAAGTTTCTATAATTAATATTTCTCTTTATAGTTTGAACTAAATTTAAAAGTTCATCCATAATAGTAGGAGCACGTGATCTTGACCCTTCTCCAACATCAATTGTTTGAGCTTCTGTAGGGAGTGATCTTGACCCTTCTTCAATGTGCAATTCTTAGACTTGACTTGACCCTCCTACTTCAACTTGTCTTTCAACTTCTTTAGTTTTATGATACAATGTCAATGCAGCTTCACGATTTCTTTGTTCATTACCGGGGGATCTTTTTCTAGAAGATTTACTTTGTCTTCCCTTCTTGTTCCCCATTTCTTCAAGCTCCAAAAAATGTCTTCCAGAAGATTGCCAATAAAAATTCTCTTCTTCAAAAAATACTTTAATCTAATATTTATCCTCTCCAAAATTATGCCTTTGAATAAAAATAAATAGCAATCCTCCTCCAAAAAATGCCAAATGATGCTATTTGGAACAAGCTTTCTAATGAATACAATTTTAATACATATTGAGTTCATTATCAGTTTTAAATATTACTTTAACTAAACATAGGTTGTTTGGTGATTCAACAACTTGTTTCTTCAAGACTTCAGGAAAAATAGTAAATTATAAAAAAGAATTATAAAAAATATGTAGTAAAAGCGTATTTGTGTTACCTTTCTATGAAAAAATGAAAAAATAAATTTCGATACACACAGATCAAGTTAGAGTGGTCCAAGTGACCTTATGTCTAAATTACAGTTACTGTCATTTTAGAACTTAATAAACTCTGAAATATTGACCCAAAATGAATAAAAACAATTACATCCTTTATATAGTGAAGTTAAAAATATAATCTTGAAAGAATTACATTGTTATCATATTTTAAAAAAAGGCCATGTTGATCCAAGTGACATTAACTCCTTTAAAACATAGTTTTTTCACGCAAACCACTTTTTGAAGGAGAAGGAAAAATGAATTTAAATGAATTTTAATTTTTAAAAAAAATATATTTAGAAACTAGAAAAAAAATTTTAAAAGACTCTAATTTACATCATCTTCAAATTCCTAATAGTTTTGTGGCAATATGTGTTTGAAAGTGAAGTTTTTTCTCAGAATGTTGATCTTTGTGTCAAAGTTGGCCAAAAAGTGGGACTCACTATTGTGGCACCACCCAAATGGCATAAAGTTCTATAGAGATAATAAGATCTCCCATCAGGTGATTCAACATTTCCCTAAAGACAAGGTGGAGGCTTAGTGCTTGGTGAAGGACTCTAGTGGCTGTTATGATGTGGATGTTGGAAATATTCAGGAATTAACCGAGTTACTGAGAGGGGAGGGGTGAATCAGTAACTCCAAATTTTCTTACAATTTTAACATGTAATTTACTTTTTAACCTTTACATACAGAAAGCATGAAACTTAAAAACATTCACAATAATGACACATAGATTTGGTTACCCAGAAACCTTCCAAAAGAAAGTAAAACTGGGGTGGGGATGAAACCCACAAAGCTTTAATACTGCAGAATAAAGTTGGCCGGTTAAGGCTTACAATTGATCACTTCTGATGATCTGCCCTGTTAGGAGCAATAAGGATTGCTAAATCCACCCTGTTAAAGGATTTACAAAACATATAATGAAGTATGCACTCGGTAAAGAGATTTTTACAAAGACTGTTAGGTCTACCCGGTTAAAGGATTTAGTACTGATTCACTTGTTAGAATGAAACAGTAGATCTCTGCTTTGCAACTGGATTGCTGATTTGAGATTCGCTGATGTACTGATCACCTTCTGTGATGAATTTGTCTTTGCTGTACCTTATACTTCTGAAGCCTTCTGTAATTCGCTTATCTCTGCCTTTCTTTCTTTTTCATATATGTTTTTCATTCATATATTTTTATTACATCTTTTTATTTTTACAACATTGTTTATATACAAGTCTTAAACAATTAACTACAATTACAATTACACAGTCGGCTAGACAAATAAACATAAGTGCTACTAAGTCAGCCCAAGTATGGTTACACAGTTCCTTCAAACTGACTCGGTGACTTTCTGATACTCGGCGTCCACTGCATTACTCGGCATTGTCATGCACTCAGTAGAAGTGAAGGCACGGTTCATACTGATCACTCGGTAGGTTTTGAACTCGGTAAATACTGGTGACTCGGTAGACATGATGTTACTCGGTTTACATTGTCCTGTTCGGTTTGTACTAACTTCCTCGGTTTGCACTGTCTGCTCGGTTTGCACTATCTGCTCGGTTTGCACTGTTTGCTCGGTTTGCACTATCTGCTCGGTTTGCACTGTCTGCTCGGTTTGCACCCAGAATGCAAATAAGTGTTGTCACTAGTGGCAATTCTGCTTAATACCAACAATCTCCCCCTTTGGCATTAGTGACAAAAACACTTATTGGCCAAAATTTATATACACGAATCATGCTGAGTTTTATTTTGATTTTTCAAAATTTGTCTTTGTTATAGGGCTTTATACATTGTCTCCCCCTTTCAATGTGCTAACTGTTTCTTATACAAATCTATACAGTATACATATCTCTCCTTCTATACATATCTCCCCCTTTTTGACGATAATGCCAAAGGTGCATATACAAGTTATTTACAAAGAGAATCCAAAATTTGATAGGAAATTAGAATGTACCTTCATTATTAGTGCCAGAGTTCTGTCCCAACTTTCTTGCAGGATCTTACATGTTTGTATAGCAATTTGGACTTCTGCAGAGAGTTCAATCATGTGATCTGCTATAGAGAACTGATTGTCATGAATCAATGTTTTGGAATGTTCAATGTGCTTATACATTATATTCATGATGGGAAGGATCATGTGTTGGATGTCCAGCAGTGTGGACCAGATCCTTGAGTCTTCTTTCAGTAGATCAGACTGCATATTAGATAGGTGTGAAATTTTCATGTGATGAGCAGAGCTTGAACTTGGTTCAAGTTGCAGCTTCTGTATGCTAATCTTCATATCCTCATCCATTTTATTCATTTTATCTTTAACATCCTTTGTGAACTCGGCAATATTGCACAGTCTGGCCAAAAGAGAGGTAGCATTCGAATAGATAGATTCTATGTTAGACAAAACTGAAGACAATTCCACTTGGTTAATAGCTATGTGCTGAGCAATGTGCTCAAACACTTTATTGTTGAATCTCTTCTCGGCTCTTTCAACTAACTTTTCTGTCCCGGATGAGTCCTTATTGTATTTCTCAACTGCTTCTGCTAATTGTAACAAAATATGCTGGGAGGAGTCTACTTTAATGCCTAATGCATCAGACAAAATGTCCTTAGCATCCTTGATGATTTGATACTCCTTGTCTCTCTCCTCTTTAAGCTTCTTTTGTTTTGCTTTCCTTTGGAGGATCTCACCTATATTTTGCATTTGGTCCGCTGAGAGATTTGCAAAATCTAATGTAGGAATTTCTATCTCTTCATCTAGGTCTATATCCTCTACTATATTTTTACCCAAAATTTTTTTACTCGGTAGAGCCTTAGGCTTATCTGTACTTAATGCTTTGGTAGTAGTGACAGTAGATAAAGTAGGGTTGGCTATAGATACTGGCATACTTTCTACTGGAGAACTTAAAATATTTACACTTGAAGATTCAAAAGATGGAAAACTTACTGCTGGAAAACTTGATGGTGCAGGAGACTGCAGCTCGGTAGAAGAAATGGTAGCTGCTTCTGATGTTGCTAGGGATGATTGGACAAATGTGGAAGTTGTCACAACCATGCTTGAAGGTGTCTCCGGGCTGGATGTAGAGACTTTCACTGGAGAGGTAGGAAGGGATGCAATGACTTCTGCTGCTATCCTTACAGTATCATCTACCTCAGTGTCTTCTTCTTGTTCATCACTGTCATCTTCAATATCTTTTATTATTACAGTTTCAATGCTCGGTTGGTGAGGGTGGTATATGTTCTTCCATGTTGCATTTGCAGCCTTCACAACCGATTCAATATTGTTGATCAAAATCAAACAAGTATTGAATTTCAATGTCATCTTATTTTCATTTTCTTTTAATGCCTTCTTTACTTCATCATTATTCAAGCTCGGCATCAACTGTCTCAGGTTTTGATCAAATATGTCTATCACAGTTTGCCTTGCATTGCTCCATCTCATTTTTATTGGATTCAATAGAACTGCTGGAACCTGTGGGGCAATTTCTTCAGGAGAGTATTTCCACTGTCCCATCTTCTCAACAACAGCATCTTCTATTTCCTTCTGTTCTGCTTCCGATCTGGTTTCATATCTCAAGGATTTTATGTTACTTACTCCAGATCCTGATCCATCTCTAAAGAGTTTGAGCTTTTTTTGAAGGCTTTAAAGGAGGCTTTTTGAATACTATGTCTTTATCTGCCTTTTCTGCCTTGTCTGCCTTGCCTCTTGTATTTTTCCTTGTAAACACAGCAGTGGGAGGCACAGGTGCCTTAGTGATGAAAACTTTTCCTTTCTTCTTTGCAGGTTTTGGTTCCTCTGTTTTCTCATCCTTTTCCTCTTCTTTTTCATCTATTTCTTCTTTGTCCTCGGTTATCATTTGCATTTTGGCTATCCTCTTCTTTCCTTTGTTTACCGCCTGTGGAAGCTTTATGCTTAGTTCAATTCTCACCTTAGCTTCATCATATGTTCCAAAATATGAAGCTTTGGGATTGACAGGCTGATTAAGAAGAGCTTCAATGATATTCTTGGTTTCATCAATATTTACCTCATAAGGAAGAGGTTTTACATATACAGTCCTCGGTTTAACTGCTTGAATATACACATTATCACAATCTACCATAAAACAGATGTCATCTTTGTAATCTTCCACCAACTTCTGTGGAATCCAGAATCTGTCATTCATTTTCTCTTTGAAAGACTCAAAATAATTTTCCATGATGCTTTCAAAGTTTTCACCCATTTCTGAGATGTATTCATTTATTTCATAGAGGACTGGCACATATTTTCTCCATACAACTTTTCCTTTAGAAGGGAAGAATTTCTGAACATAGAAGAATAAACAAACCAACAAGGATCCAAACTTACATGGATTGTTTTTGGAAGTTTTAATGCTTTCCATGTTTTTGTTAAACTGTTTCAACAATAAGTCTGCTAGGTCAAATGTCAAGTTATTCTTGACCACTTTGTATGCTAGGTCAATAGCTTCACAGGAGACACTGTTCTGTTGACTAGAACTGTAAATCTTATGGGCAATGATGTGTGTACCAAACTTCAGTTCAGCGTCAGTAATGCTGCTAACTTTCATGCCTCTACCATCCTACTCGGCTAGGGTTTACTTCTCTAGTTCCGTCCGACCTAGGGTTTTGGTAGTTTTAGCTTTGTTCAACATGGGAAGACCGGTGACTTGTTGAATCATTTTCTTTGTGATCTCAATAGGTTGCTCAAGCCAAATCTTGCCATCATGTACACGGCTGAGAATATATCTAACCCATTTATCTCGAAAGTTTCGAGAAAGATGTGCAATGTGAACTAAACTTTTATCTTCCAGATGTTTGTGCTCGGGTTTCAGAATACCATCCACACATAGTTCCTCATTCACAATATCTAGTTCTAGGTTTCCCATTTCATGAATTGAACAGTTAAAATGATTGCAGATATCGTTAATAAGCAGTACCTTAGGAGGAATCTGAGATTGAGCTCCGTTCGGATCTAGGGCTGCTGCAATTGTGGGCACGATCTTAAAATCTGGTGTTTTCCACTCCCCTTGGACTAACATATCAGATCCTTTCTTCACTGAAGTGCTGGATGATGCCATGGTAGCTCACAGAAAATTCCTTTCATGAAAGTATTAAATTGCCGGGTTGCTCTTGAAATTTTCTGCTCCCAAAGTGCTAAAGATTCGCGGTGAAGAATGAGTTCGATTACTTGCTTTTTGTTTACAACTCTGTCATTAATGCTCATTTCAAATTAGGGTATGAGTCCTGACAGACTGTCACCCACTAAGAATTAATTTCTCGGAAAAGACTTCGCAACTCAGTGAACTCGAGAATTCATAATGCTCTGACCTCACTCGGTAAAGACAGGTACCGACCTTGCTCGTGAAGACTGATACCCACCTTGCTCGGTGAATACTGATACCGACCTTGCTCGGTGAAGACTAATACCGACCTCCCTGTGATCTCACTGCATCTTGCATGCTGATTTAGATCTTTCTTTTAATTTTGGTTCTAGAACTGCTTGAGATTGATCTATGAGAATATAGTTCCAGTGCTTCCTTGGAAATTTAGTTTGAGTCGGTAGAGCCATCCATTCCATTACTTGGACTGGATTGCTCGGTAGCTTTAGGAATCCATTTTTGTCTCACCTGTTTCCTGACCTTAGTTGCTTCATTCTTCTTTCCTTCTTCAATTTCACTAGCATTCATGCAGTTTCTGGCTATGTGACCGAGTTTAGTGCATTTGAAACATCTTACGGTAGTATCTCTTTTCCTTAGATGATGTTTTATGCAATTCATGCCAATGTGTCCATATTCTCCATAGTAATGACATCTACACCAGGTGTTGTAGTCCCATCCAAACATTGCTTTCACAATTTGTTCTGCTGGATTAAATGTCTTGGATCTGCACTCAGATGCCTTGTGACCTTGTTTGTTGCACTTGTGACAATTACCTCTGAATTTAGGTTTTTCCTTGCATTCATTTGCTTTATGACCAGGTTGATTGCAGCTATAACATTTTCCATTGAATTCTGCTTTTTCATTGTTCCAACATTTATTTGAAGTATGTCCTATTTTACCACAATGATTACAAGTAGGTTTTTGATTTCTTTGAGTACCTTGCTTAGAGGATTCGCCTTCTTCTTTGTATCCAAGTCCTGCTTTTCCTTTTTGCCTATGAAGATTTCGTTCATACAGCTGATTCAAGTCTTCTTGACTTTTCAGCATTCCTTCATTGATTTGTTTTTCAGCGTTTAGGTCATCCACCAATCTTAGATTGATTTCCTTTTCAGATCTTAGTTCTTCTCTTGTGTTTTCTATTTCTGATCTTAGATTTAAAATTTCTTCATTTGTATGAGAGATCTGATCAATTAGGTTTTCTAGCTGAAGGGTTTTGTTTTGGACTTCAATGTTTCTTCCATCTAATTCATCTTTCAACTTGTTTCTCTATTCCAAGATCTCACAGAATCTTGTAGAGTGTAGCTCTTGTTCTCTTTTCAATTTTCTCACTTCTTCCTGCAGAGACCTATTCTTTTCTAGGAGTTCTTTGACAGCATTGTTTGCTTCATCTGAGTTATTTGAGGGAAGAAGATCTTCAATCTTTTCTTCAATGTAATTCTGATCATTCATCTGATTTGCAAGTTCCTTCCTTCTTCTTAGGGATTGGGAAAGATGTTCTTTTGCTTCTTTGAGTTTAGCTATGGTCATTTCCAGATCTAGCTTTTCATTTTCAATCACCTTGTTCAGTTTGAATACCTCCATTGTCCTGGATCTTTGCTCAAGCTAGTTAAGCTTTGTCTTGAGAACCAATGCTGCTCTGATACTAATTGTTGGAAATATTCAGGAATTAACCGATTTACTGAGAGGGGAGGGGTGAATCAGTAACTCCAAATTTTCTTACAATTTTAACATGTAATTTACTTTTTAACCTTTACATACAGAAAGCATGAAACTTAAAAACATTCACAATAATGACACATAGATTTGGTTACCCAGAAACCTTCCAAAAGAAAGTAAAACTGGGGTGGGGATGAAACCCACAAAGCTTTAATACTGCAGAATAAAGTTGGCCGGTTAAGGCTTACAATTGATCACTTCTGATGATCTGCCCTGTTAGGAGCAATAAGGATTGCTAAATCCACCCTGTTAAAGGATTTACAAAACATACAATGAAGTATGCACTCGGTAAAGAGATTTTTACAAAGACTGTTAGGTCTACCCGGTTAAAGGATTTAGTACTGATTCACCTGTTAGAATGAAACAATAGATCTCTGCTTTGCAACTGGATTGCTGATTTGAGATTTGCTGATGTACTGATCACCTTCTGTGATGAATTTATCTTTGCTGTACCTTATACTTCTGAAGCCTTCTGTAATTCGCTTATCTCTGCCTTTCTTTCTTTTTCATATATGTTTTTCATTCATATATTTTTATTACATCTTTTAATTTTTACAACATTGTTTATATACAAGTCTTAAACAATTAACTACAATTACAATTACACAGTCGGCTAGACAAATAAACATAAGTGCTACTAAGTCGGCCCAAGTATGGTTACACGGTTCCTTCAAACTGACTCGGTGACTTTCTGATACTCGGCGTCCACTACATTACTCGGCATCGTCATGCACTCGGTAGAAGTGAAGGCACGGTTCATACTGATCACTCGGTAGGTTTTGAACTCAGTAAATACTGGTGACTCGGTAGACATGATGTTACTCGGTTTACATTGTCCTGTTCGGTTTGTACTAACTTCCTCGGTTTGCACTGACTGCTCGGTTTGCACTATCTGCTCGGTTTGCACTATTTTCTTGGTTTGCACTATCTGCTCGGTTTGCACTGTCTGCTCGGTTTGCATTGTCTGCTCGGTTTACACTGTCTGCTCGGTTTGCATTGTCTGCTCGGTTTGCACTGTCTGCTCGGTTTGCACCCAGAATGCAAATAAGTGTTGTCACTAGTGGCAATTCTGCTTAATGCCAATAGTGGACACTTTCAAGGAGATCTGGGCGAAGGTTATGACTATTGTTATGGAGTATATCACTCTAGATGGAAGGTATAAGCATGCTCACTCCTACAATTTTGTGTTCTTTGTCATTTAAGACATAAGGTTAGGGTTTCTCTCCCATTTTTTTTGCTGCAGTCCATTCACCATAGCATAATTAATCATTGGAAGAAAGTGAGCAAGCCCATTCTATATGAGGGTCTTATGCTATTAATTGTGGAACATATTAAGAAAGTTTTTGTTAGTATCCCTATTATCTAGTCTTTGAGGGACTCTGGTTCTACCAAGGCTTTGGGTAAATAGATTAGGGAGGGTGGGAGTGAAGAGGAGATGACAGCGGGTAAAAAATTAAAATTTGAAAAGAAGGATGACATGGAAATGGATTCTAAAGGTGAGAGTGTTGATGGTTGTGCAGTTACTGAATGTTCTCCCCACACCCAGTCTGATGAGGAAAGAAAAGAGTCCCTGATGGCTTTAGTTAGTGATTTTGGTGGGTAAGAGGACAAGGATGAGTATGCCTATGAAGCTAAGGAAAATGTTGATGAGCCTGAAGCCAAGGATACAAATGTGGATGTTGGTGGTCAGAAGGTCCCCATTTTGGTCAATTATACTAGCTCTGAGGAACATGATGTTCCTATTTCCCTGAAGTTTGAAGTAGTCATGGGGGTGTAGTCAGATAGGAAGGAGGATAATGAGATTCCTATTTTGGAGTCTAATGAGAAGGGTAATAACCTTTCCAACTCTAGGAACATTCCCTTTGTGAAAATGGTTGACATGTAGGAAAGGAATATTCAAATCCTTAAAGAGGATATGGATGACAAGATTTTTCCCCCTTTCGGTATCCTCCAAATGGAGAAGGCAATGTCGATGTATTCATTCCACCTCATGAAATGGGTTTTCCAAGAAATTAAAAGCATTAATCTTATATTTCTCTCCCTCTCTATGAAAGTTGATCTTCTTCAGGGGAATCTAGATAATGGGTTAGCAGGGATGGAAGTCTGAAAGGACAAAGAGGATGAGACAAACATGAAGGATATATGGGATAGAATGGAAAATTTGGAGATCACTCTTAAGAATCATATGCTGGATAATAAATGTTTTATGGGTTCTGCAATGGAGTGCTTCAATATCATTAAGTTTGGGCTGGATTCTAGGTCTCCGATTGTGAAGCTCGAAGATGAAAAAGATGATGCAGGTGATGCAGGTCCAGGCAAGTGTACATAGTTTGCAAAAAGGAAGAAGAGCCATGATGGGATCTTGGAGCTCTCATATTTTAATGTGGTCATCAAGAAGGTGTCTAAGGCTAAGAAAGAGGCAGAGGGAACTCTTGTGGAGTTTTCCTAGGTCTTGTTGTTCCCCTATTTTTGTGTTGGTTTGGTTTTATCTTTTCTGTTGTTGGGTGTTGCTGTTGGTTTTTTTTTTGGTTTTTTTGTGCTAGTTCTAGGTTTAGAGGGTTGGTTTCTAGTCATGTTTCACTTCAGTGGGCTTAATGTCTATTCCTATTTTGTAAGGATTGTAAGGGTTTTGGGTCCCCCTAAAACCTAATTTTACCACCAATCAAAAAATTTGGACATTTAGTGTTGGATTATGTTACATCCTATATTTTAGCAATAAATTGTACTTGTGCAACATAATTTCACACTAAATTATCTTTGTAAAAAATAGTGTCTCTATTGAGCCACTATTATACTATCTCTATTATATATTCAATTTTCAAAATGAATAACCACAAATTAATGCGTTCATTTTCCACATTCAAATGCTTTTATAAGAGGTAATGATGATTTAGTATATACATATCCACACAATAATGTAAATCTCCCCTAATAAGCAATCAAACAAATAAAAAATTAAATACAAAACTGAATTCATAAAGCCATTATAAGAATTAGATATAAATGGCTAGCAAGTACAATATGAAATGCCCAATTATTTCCTATGTATATTCATTATTTATTAATTTTCATTCAAATGAACTGAGAAATGCATTTAATATTTAACTTGATATTAGGTTCTTCTATATAGGGTTATATGTTCTATAATGGTATTTAGTGTTGAATTATTTTGAATTGTCCTAATTCAGAGTGAATTGTACTTGTACAAAAAAAATCAACACTAAAAATACCTTTATTTTCATGTGTCCTAATTAGTAGCCTAGTATCACTATTGCACATCAATTCTAAAAGTCGGTATGTATTTATCTTTCACATTTCAATGCTCTTATAAGAGTCAATTTCCAACATCATTTTCATTACAAATTCTCCTTTTCTTTCACTATCCTGTGCATAATATTGAGATTAGGACGAAAACCTTTTCACATTCAATGATTGAAAGGAACTTATTTAGGTTAGTACTTGACAGTACCATTTAATTTAATTTTCTCATAAAGCATACTACCACTGATATATTTTTCTTCATTGTATATACATTATTTAGAGGCATACAAATTATAATTTTTGGAGACAATTGTTTTTTATTAAGGTAAATACAGGTTTTGAATGGGTCTCGAAACCATTTACAAAAATAAGTATAAGATATTCAATAGAGTTCATACAAACATAGAACGCCTACTAAAAAACAAAAAGTTGGACCCAAAACCAACAAACAACAACATAATAGACTAGGTATTAAAGCCAAAAAAGACAATCGATAGGAGAACTACCACCAATCCCCTAGAAAAAAGCCTTCACAATTTACACTTATCTTCAGTGGCCTTTTTAGCCTCTTTTTGCATTTCCTCCATTTTTAGAATGGATTTTTTGAGGCTTGTAAGCTCCTTAGGAACTTCAAGAACTTTGCTCTTGAGGTTGCTTTTGGTTCTCATTCCAGGTCCCGAAGACTGACCTTTACCCTAGCATCATCAACCACCATAATGGTAGTTTTTTCTAGCAGACTTCTCTCCAGGTAGGCATACAAAGATTTTAAATTCATTACAGAGACCTTTAGGCCCTCATTGCTATGCTTCAAAATTTATCTAATACAATAACCATTATAGCTTATTTTTTCATTAATATCTTTTAACTTTTCATCCACAATCATAGAAATTCTAGCATTTAGGTTATCATCACTATTGTTAGTATTTACCTTCATCAAAACCACACAATTCCAATTTTTCAGTCTTCCTTTAAGAGTCTCCATTTCTTCTTCCTACACGTTCAGGTTGCGATCCATTTCCTTCATATCCTTACTGAGTCATTTTTCAATGTTGGTTCTGTGTCTAGTAGTACTCCTAACCTTCTACAGAATGCAGTCATCAACAAAAAAGCCAATCGAAGTTTCCTTCTCCTTCCCTGCTCTCTTCCTTTTCTCTTCTCTTTTCTTAGCCCTAGTTTTAGTCTTTCTATTCGAAATCCCTTCCTCTTTCTTCATATTTTTCTCCTTATTACTCTTCTCAGATATCTCTTCCTTCTCTGAAACCTCTTCTTCCTGCTCTTCTTCTTTATCCACTTCTTCTTCCACCTTATTTCCTTCTTCCTCCTCACCCAAATCTTTAGCATTCTGATTTTTCTTCTCCCTCTTGTTCTTAATCTTATAAGTGGAAACCTTACACTAGGTCTTGGCATCAAATTATTCTTCCACAAGAAAGTCCATATTATCCTCTGGCACCATCCCTTCCTCATTCTCCTAAATAGAAGAATAGTCATCTTATTTTTCCTCTCTAAGCTGTCCTTTTCCCTTACTTTTTTTCTTCCTTTCTTCTTAGAGAGTGACCCAAAATTTTCCATTTTGGCTTTATTTTTGTTCCCTTTAACCATTTTTGGAATAAAATTAGGAATGTTATCCCTAGCATAGTCTTCTATAAGCAAAATCAACCCTTCATGCAACACCAAGTAACTAGGCTTCTTCTTATTTTCTAGAATACTGTTATTCAAAGAACTTAGCAAGTAATAGGAAAAGAGATTTTATTCTGGTACTTTAAATAGTTGATCATCACAAAATGAAAGTTATACACCTTCGAGTAGCATCTATCAAGAGTGAAACATTCCATTAGAACTTTTGGGACTGTGGCCTAGATCAACTTGATCCTGTCCATTTCTACATAATCCCCCAAGCACTTCACCAACATTGCTTCTTCTTCCTCATCTTTGAGAAAAAAATTTAAAGCCTGTGACTCCATACACTTATTGTTCCTATAAAACTTCATTCCATCCACAGGCATACCCGTAATCTCAGATATAAGGTTCAAATAAAGAGGGAAGGATTTACGCATCAAATTTAATCTTCCATTAGCCCACCCAGCAACAAACTTCTCAATTATCTCCTTGTCATAACCATGAAGTCTTTCCAAGTAAGGTGAGACCCCTCCCCACTGGAGCTTTCTCCAAACGCTCTTCTCCTTCTTCCATTTTTCACAGTCTTGTGGATCCTCCCTTCTCAATCCTCCTCTAATGTCTTCTACAAATTTTTGCTTACTCTTGTTAGCTTCAGGTGTGAACTGAAGACAAATTCTTTGATTCAATAGGCATAAAATGACCCAAAATCCATGTGCAATTAAATCTTTCATAATTTTCGCACACCTTAGCTGACAAATCTCATTCCTCAAACACTTTTAAGTGTCCTCTTCATTATTTTGAGACTATTGTTAATAATCATAGTAGTCCAAATTATATTAAAAGGTGTATTGTTATTTTTATAGTGCAACATTTGTAAAAATTTTAATTTATGTTTTCATAAATAAAGCTACTACGTGTCAAGATTATTTCCTTAACCTAGCAATTATTTTATAGATTTACTACATAAAAAATTAATATGACAAATGAAATGTATTGAAATGAGGTGAGTAATAATGTATAATAGACTTTTCTTAGATAGGAAAGAGAAACAAAGCACACAATGCACAACGTTGACAGAAGTGCCTCAATCTGGAGGATGAAGACCCTTGATAGAACTCAATAGTATCCTCTAGGAAATTTAGAGTCTAAATATGAATCAAAATTATCCATATGCCTTATTAATATGTTAACTTAAGTAAAATTAAGTAAAGGATAAATAGTAAAATACTATTTACTCCAACAACTCCCCTTAAGTACAACTAAAGGAGTACAACAATGAAGTAGAGATGCTTTATGGGTCCTAGTAGAAAAAACATAGTGGGTAACCTTGTACAACTAAAATTAAATCTCTCATAACAAAATAAAATGAGAAAACCTTGTTGGATAAAACTCCTCTCCAATAGAGAGAACAAAAAATTAGAAAAAGTAATGAAAAGGAAGGAAGTTGGACTCCTGAGGAGTCCGCAAGGACTATGTCCTTTACCTTTAAGATTAGTCATAAATAAAGATAGAAATTAGATATCAAATGTTCATTAAATGCATCTTCAAGATTTGTGGCTTTATAAGAGAATAATCCAATCATAGAACTCCATCTTCAATGAACTATCAAACAAAGTGCATCTGGATTTCAATATGCTCAATGCATTAGTATTCCATAGAGTTGTGAGAAATTTGTACTTGAACTCTAATTATCACACCAAAGAGTATTGGGATGATTAAAAAGAAATCAAAATTTAGACATCAATTGTCAAAGCTAAAGAAACTAATGACTATCCAATACAACTCCCTGATACTCAGCTTCAATTTATGATAATGCAATAGCAGTTTTATTTTTGTAAGACCAAGCAAATGGTCCAAAACCAAGGCAAAAAAAACTAGAGGTAGAATTTCAATCATCAACATCACGAGCCCAATCTAAGTCAATGAAGCCCACAATTTTAGTAACTCCTGATGTGTACTGAATGCCAAGTTTTATAGTGCCATAAATATGTCATAGAATTTGCTTGGCTACTTGAAAATGGCTCTAATGAGGATTTTGAGAGAATAAAGAGAGAAAAATAACTAAAAAGGAAATATAAGGATGACTATATGTCAAGTATAAAAGGCTACCAAACCACTACCTACAAAAGGCACCATCAATCCAAGATACATAGATTGTCAAACTATCTTTCAACTGTGGTGGATAATACTATTCTAATCTAAAGGGCCCCTACTATTCTATGGTATAAATCCATCACCCACCTTGTATAGAGGTAAGGGTGCACCTAGAAATCCATCACCAGAAATGTGTCCCTGCCCCTCCTACTTTCTAACTAAGCAGTGTTGTTAAGGGCACCTCAATATTATGCTTTGGTGTCACTTTGAATTAAGAGGTTAACCCTCCTCTAAATGAAATGAGAAGAGTAGAGAGTTCCTTTTTTAACTAGACCACCTCATGAAAAGATCCTTCTCAGAGAAAAATCTTGATAAAGTGGAAGGGGAGGGGTGTGGGAACTCAAATTTTAGGTTCTTTCTAGATGGCCCCATACTTCTATACTAGTGGGTTCAGGATTTGTTTTGATGCCAACGTATATAATATAAGAGGTTCAATAAAAAATATATGAGGGTCAATAATATAGAAGATTAGGGTGGTTAGAGTTTAGGAGGTGAGGGTGGCCCTTATATTATTAATTGGTGGCTTCCCCTATGAATCATGTTAGATAGGAAATAGAATCATGTGCCCATTTCTAATTGTAGGGGCCATTCCTCTATGAATCTTGTTAGTAGGTCATCTAATCATGTGACATATGGAATGTAACTCAAGCTTGAGGACCATGATCAATTTTGCTACTATGAATAAGACCATGCTCCCAACACCGATGTCACAACAAGAGGAATATCCTCCCATCAACATGAAAGATGCATTTAACCCCTCAATATGTAGAAAAGTAGAAAAGAGAGAGTCTGACCTATTAAAGCATGCTAGTCTCAAGCTAGTAACCATTGAGTAGTGTTTATAAAGGGAATTGCTCACTTAAAGATCTGCTACCTTTAATCGCACTTCAACCAGGTTGAAGCATAGATGTAAGCAAAGCCTAATAGTAAGGCAATGGGGGCACCACATTTAATAGTGGGAACAAGTCTCTATGAGATTTAGAAATGTGAATGGTGCTCCTTGAGGGAAACCTCATTCTTCCCTAGCTTCGCTTCAACCTCATGCATGGTTGCCTTCTGGATAGAGAAGCCATCTTTGAGATTCATTCTGATTGGTGCTCTATGGAGGGGGTAGCAAGCTTGGGTGAGATCTAATCCTATTCTTGGAAAGAGTTAGAGGAATTATATGGTCTTCTCATCTACCAGCAACTTGATGTGTAAGCGGTAGGGTCTTCTTTAGTTGAAAAACCTCTAAGGGTGGAAGATATAAAATTATGAGATTCTTTAGAGAATACATGTTGAAATTGGGGCCTTCCACCCAATCTTCCACCCTGCATCTTTGAATTCTCTAGATATCACTTTAAGTGTTCACAATGTAGGTTGGTAGGGGGTCTACAAGAGTTGAGATAATGAGTTCTAGGGTGCAATCCAAGGGTTGTATGAAGGGCCCTCCTGCTATGGTGGCATTGATGCATATCCACTATCGTATGGGAACAAAAGGGATTCTTTCATTGATGAATATGACTAGTATCTACCCAATTAGTGATTAAAATTCATTCATCAGGTCCTTAAACACCCATTCATGACCAGAGACTCATGGGCTTGATCCCTAGTAACTGAAGAGGGGAATATGTGGTGGTCTACAAGGTACTTTCTATGCCCGATAGTCCCTCAGCTTGGGAAGTAACAAGCCCAAGGGGATTCATTGACCTACTCTGAGCTAGGATATTAACCCACTTTCTTCTGAGGATCTAGTTGGGAGAAAAGGATCTAGGTTATCTAAGGCTATAAGGCTATAGAGATGTAGGTACAGTTGTTCATCTGCAAGTATATTTTTATGTGGAGGCAACAAGTAGAGTAGGAAGCATCTATACAGTCAAAAATATTTACTTGATGTGACCATTTTTTCAATTTATTAATTAAATTAAAAAATGTATAATAATGGTTCTATATTTTTAATTTAATTAATAAATTGAAAAAACCATCATGTCGGTATGACTTCCTGTCTATCTTTTCTCTTAGCTTCCCATCTATTATATCACATTTACTGTGGGATTTTTGCATTAGGGTTAGCTTTTAGTTTGGCTCCGGCCAACTTTGGCCTAGTAGTTGATGCTAGTGCTTGAGTTGAAGCTTAGGAAAGCCATGGCGCCTCCTCTAAAAAAACATCCTTGCAAGTTGATCTCTAAGACCTTTCACGAGGTAACCCTGACATTGTTATTAATCTGCAAGAGTTTGATGCTTCCTGTGAATGGTTAGAAAAGAATACTTTGATAGGATATTTTGTAGGTCGCACTCCTCCTGAAAGTATTCTAAAAGATTGGGTAAACAAGAGTTGGACCCCTCACGGGGTCTGCCTTGACAATGTGCAAAACCTCAGCAAATGGTTTTTCCTATTTCTCTTTGCTAACCCTTCCCAGGCGGAAGCTATTTTTAGCCGCGGGCCCTAGACGGTTAGGTCCTCCTTGCTTGTTTTTCAGAGGTGGTCTCAAGACTTCATTGTCTCAGACAAAAAGAAACTTAGGGTTCCCATTTGGGTTGAGTTTCCATGTCTCCCATTGCCATGCTGGCCTTTTATTGATTCTATTGCCAAAACCCTTGGCAAGGTCATTGTCATGGAGCATGATAAGTTTTTTAAATGCCCGCCCTTAGAAGTGTGTCTGTGTTGAGGTCGACCTTTCTAGGGACCTCAAAGACACTATTGAGATCTAGGTTGGTTCCCTCACCATCTCTTAAAAAGTTCTTTATTTGAACCTGCCAAACACCTATTATAGGTGTCAATCGATGAAACACAAGATTAAGGACTGCGCTTTGGTCACCCCTTTGGTGAAGCCACTGCCAAAGGAAGTGCTTGTTAAAAACTTAGAAGCTGGGAAAAATGAAGAATGGACTACAATTACATGAAAAGGAAAGAATTCCTTAGGCTCTAAGCTGGCACATGCTGCTTCTATAGTTGTTTTTCCTCTAGAGCCTCCAGCTAGAGAGTCTGTGTATATTTAATCCTCCCAATGTGTAGATAATACTCCCAATGTGTCTGCTTGTCCATGACATACATCCTCAACATATCCTCTAGGACCTGATTCACACACTCTGTCTACCCATCTTTCTGAGGGTGATAGGCTGTGCTAAATTTCAACTGAGCACCTAAATCATGCTGTAAAGAAGTCCAAAATGTAGAAGTAAATACTGGATCCCTATCATAAATAATCTTTCAAGGAATACCGTGCAATCTCACTATGTCCTGCATAAAGAATCTAGCTACTGATGAAGCTGTGTAAGAGGATCTCATGGGAGAAAAATGAGGTACCTTAGTCAACCGATCAATAGTGACCATGATAGCATCATGTCTACGGGGTGTCAAAGGCAAACCCATGATAAAATGCATCGATATAACATCCCATTTCCACAAGGGAATACTGTGTGACTGTAAAAGTCCTGCTGGATGCTAATGTTCTTCCTTAACCCTCTGACACTCTAAGCACCTAGCAACAAAATCAGCAATATCCCTCTTCATTCCTGACCAATGATATAGCTATCGAAGATCTACGTGCAACTTCTTAACACCAGGATGTGCTGAGTAAGGTGCACAATGAGCCTCAAATAAGATCAATGAACGAAGATCATCCAATGGTGGTACATAGATCCGGCTCGCATGACGCAACAAACCATCAAACTCCAACACATATACCTAAAATCTACCTACTAGAGGTCTCCCAGACTCAATCTCTACCTTCACCTCCTGATAAAAAGTATCTCAAGGAAGTGCCTGCAAAATCCTACTCCTCAAATCAACACCAAGTGTAGCCACAGCTGCAACTCGCCTCTTCCTACTCAGAGCATCAGCTACCACATTCTCTTTTCCCTGGATATACTTAACCTCAAAATCATACTCACAAAGGAACTCCATCCGTCTCCTCTGTCTAGCATTCAGATTAGGCTGAGTGAAAATGTACTGTAGACTGCGATGATCAGTATGAAGCTCAAATCAGTGTCCCAATAAAAAGTGTCTCCATTAGACCAAAGCATGGACTACCACTGCTAGCTCAAGATCATGCATGGGATAGTTCAACTCATGATCCTTGAGTTTGTGAGACTCATAAGCAATCACCCGTCCTCCTTGCATGAGGACTACTCCAATACCCTCCAACGAAGAATCTGTACAAACCACAAAATCACTTGTGGGATCAGGTACTAAAAGAATATGTGCACTAGTCAACTTATGCTTGAGGGTTCTGAATGCCTCTTCGCACTTCTCAGACCAAAAGAACTTCTTTCCCTTTCTCTGCAATGAGGTGATGGGATAAGCAACTCTAGATAAGTTCTCTATGAACTTACGATAATATCCTGCCAAACCCATGAAACTGCGAACCTTTGACACATTTGTAGGTGCCGGCCAATCAACTATAGCCTGAATCTTTGTGGGATCCACTGAAATACCATCACCCGAGATCACATGGCCCAAGTACTGAATCTCTGACTTGAAGAATTCACACTTGGATGGATTAGCATACAACTGATTCTCTCTAAGGCACTGCAATACCAACCGAAGATGCTCTTCATGTTCCTCCATGGATTTAGAATAAACCAAAATATCATCTAAGAAGACAACAATGAAGTGATCAAGATACTTACGAAATACCCCATTCATTAAACTCATGAATACAGATGGAGCATTCGTCAAGCCAAATGGTACCACTATGAACTCATAGTGATCATAGCATGTCCAGAAAGCTGTCTTGTGGATGTCCTCCTCTCTAATGTGCAACTAATGATAACTTGACTTGAGATCTATTTTAGAGAACACCCTTGCACCTTTCACCTGATCAAAGAGATCATCAATTCGTGGCAAAGGATACCTATTCTTGACTGTTACTTTGTTCAACTATCTGTAGTCAATGCACAGTCATAATGAACTATCCTTCTTTTTGACAAAGAGAACTGGTGCTCCCCAAGGTGAAACACTAGGCCTGATACATCCCTTAGCCAAAAATTCTTCCAATTGCAGCTTCAACTCACTCAACTCCTATGTAGTCATCCTGTATGGAGCTCTAGATATAGGCTCAGCTCCTAGAATAAGATCAATATGAAAATCGATATCCCGCTTTGGTGGCATACCCAGGATCTCATCTGGAAAGAGATCAATAAATTCCAGTAGCACAGGGTGATCAAGGGACTTCTTCTCACCATCCTCATCCTCAAACACACTCATAGACACTGCAAACCCTTGGCATCCCTTTCTCATGCTTTGCTTCATCTGCATGGCAGAAATCATACAAAGAGAAATAGGATGTTGAATGCCTCTAATCTCAATGTTTTTACCCCGATCATCCCTACATTTAATGATCTTCTATCTACAATCAATAGTAGCTCCATGGGATTCCAACCAATCCATGCCTAAAACAACATCATATGACCCCAATGGAATTATGTGAAGATCAACTGAAGTGCTAATGCTACCCAAATCTACCCAACAATGGTGGACTAAGGTGTTTGTGTTCACCTTTTCCCTTGAAGCTAGCTCCACTTGCCAACCTATGTCTTGCTTTACTGCCACTAGACCACATCTCTCTACTACAAATGGAGATATAAAAGAATCTATAGATCCAGAATCAAATAATATAGAAACATCAATACCTCAGATAGCACCTGATGACTCAATAACTATGCCCTGGTGCTCTACCTGATAGTGGTCTACTATTGCAAACACTCTGTGAGATCTACCTGAATCCCCAATCATAGGCTTAGATGGTGTGGGTCTCTGCCTTGAATACTGTGAACCACGCTGCGGGCAATTGACTGCAATGTGCCCAAACTGCCCACAAGAGAAACAACCTATGCCTGTACCATAACCCCTTCCTACTGAGGGTGCACTAGATTGATGGAAACTACCTCTACTACTACCCGGATGTGAGCTCTACACTAACTATGTGGGTTGAGAAGGCTGGTTGCACTTGAAGCACTAGCTATTATGAAACTTTCTAGAATTGGAAGTTGTACCACTTTGATCAGGGGGTTTTGAACTCTGCTGACTTTGATTTTGATTTCCCTTAGAGAAGTGTGATGGCTTCTTGAAACTGGTGTTACCTTGTGACTGTTTACCCCTGAAATCTGATGTGCCACCACCACTTGTCTGCCCACCATGTTTGCCTTGAAATTTCTTCTCTGTGAGTATAGCTTTTGTTACTGCTTCTCTAAGGGTCTTGGGTTCTAAGACCTTCACTTCCCCTCCAATATGGGCATTAAGCCCCCTAATAAAATGTTGAATCATGAGGGGTGATTCACTACTATAACCAGCATACTATTTCAGCTCAAAGAACTTCTGCTCATACTCCTGTACAATCATATTCCTCTGTCTCAGGTAATGATACTCATCCACACGGTCCTGTTTCCACTGATCTGATAAAAACTGATCTCTAAAGCTCTCAAGGAAAAACTCCCATGTAACTGTATCTATGGTGATTCCCAATTTACTCTCTTCTGTCCTCCACCATGATGATGCTGAATCTGTCAGTTGGATGATAGCATATCTAGCTTTTACATTGCTAGCAAATCGGTACATGGAGAAGTACCTATCTAAACCAATGAGCCATGTATCAGCCTCAAACCCAGTACCCATGCCATCAAATGGAAGCTTTGACATTCTAAATAGGTCCTTCATCTAACTTTCCATAGTGGCATCATACTCTACTGGTACAACCTATCTAAGGGGAGTGCTCTCCCTCTCTCTGACCTGATCTCCTTGATTACCTCTATTCTACAAAGGTGGTAACCTCTCAAGAATGGCTTGTAAAATCTGTCTGGTGTCTAATTCCTCTGTGCCATCTTGGCTGCTATTACTCTGAATTCTACTATGGCTCTGTGCACTATCGTGATCAACTGAGAAAGAGGGTGTGTCCACTCTACCTCTACCTCTACCTCTACCTCTCACACCTCTACCTAACCCACGGGCTCTAGTCACAGGAGGCATGTTTCCTGCAACCATAGCATTAGGACAAAACATTTAAGCATATATATATACATTAAGTATGTCACATTTGAAACCATAAAGCAACCACATGAGAAAATAGTTTAAAGCAAGTTTTGTTGTTCTAGTTTTGTTTCAGTTTAAGTTTTCGTGAGAGTTAAAGATTTTCCACAAACAAATTGTTTTGATGTCTAAGTTTGGTTTTGACATGTTTACCTAATAAGACCTAATGGGTGCACATATTATCCCAGAGTTCCTAGTGTAGAACTCGCGCTCTGATACCAGATGTAATGCCCCACCAGGGGACCCAAGAGATTAACACTAAAAGCTATGCTAAGTTATGCAACAATTTTTTTTTTGTTTACTAAAGTTAACAAGCACATTGAACATAGACTCACAATGATTTACATTCATGAATCTGAATAAACACATCATTTCATTTTTGTTGTCAAGGGTCCCTGACACAGTATTACGTTGTCTAACTAACACTACGCTAACATGATCAAATGCTAAAGAACTTTTAAGTACATAATGAAAGTAAGTACATCTCTCTAAATCAAATTACATTACATCATATGATCACCTACATCCACTACACATGTCATAGGGTTTGTGGTGATATTTAATACAATTACAATTATCAAATGCAACATGGATCCATGTAGGGATCATAAATAATCAAATAAACGTCCTACAAGTACAAGATAATAACATCTGACATCTGATACATGAATCTGCAACAATGGTGGTAATCTGGTCCAAGTAACAATCAGGTGATGGAGGATATCCGCAATAGTCTCAATGGAGAAGTACACTACCTCCCGACCATGTGGAACCCAGAGGTCCACCCCACCATGCTAGGGAGATAACACCAGGCCCACGCACATACTAAGGACCAATCCCAATCACCACCTAGAAAGATATCTCTAGATAAAGAGGGTAGAAGGGTTACTAGAGGCACTGACCTACGTAGGATATCTAAGGTGTGAGTAGGAAGGTCTCATCATGTAGATCCACCCTTGAGTTTAGTCCTGAAGGTTCCTCACTGAACCGACGGCACTTAAGTGATCATACATGGCATCAATATCTCTCATGAAGACAAGTATATCGATGATGCATCTAGAATCTTCCCGCAACCATCCTTAGCCTATACTAGCACTCAAGGCATGGGCGAGGTATCACAAAATTATCTTTTTAAATGTTCTCCTAACTAGATCAATTTTTATAATGTTATCACTGGAATTAAGAAACTTGTCAATGGATGATCCGTCAGCCACTTGTGGGCCTCGGCGATCCATTGCAAGCCACCTCCTACATCACATCTAGATAACCTACCCTAGTTTCCCAATCAATCCCCATCCTGGTTTGTGGCCTCATATATCATGTTAAGTTCCAAGTAACCAGATAAACAAGTAAAACATATTCCCATTCCAAACCATATATCCACTTGGCCACTAACTAAAATTTAATCCACCAGGAGGAAATAATAACAAGGATCAGTTTGACATCCAAATCAAGAACAGAGATATGCAAATCACCACGAACATAAACAATCTTAATAGATAAACTTATATCCACATCACATACCCGACCTCTAGATTTCACCCCCTAGTTGGTCATCTAATCCTGTATGCAAAACCACTACAACAACAATAAATTTAACTTACACAAACAATATACGCAAAGAGAACATCTTACACAAGTAATTAACATGTTGTAAGATAAGAAAGGACATAAGGATCATGTTAACATATAATTTTCTCACACTAATTAATCACACCAATCAGAATATCCATGTCTACAATAAAATGACCATATTGTTAACACTAACAATGCCTATTATAACTTGAGTTAATGAGAATGTTTAATTATCTAATGAAAATTTTATATAATACCAACTTCAAATACACACTCATAAAGTACAATTAAAGGATAAATCAATAAGTTTACTAATAATAATGCTATAACACCTATTGATAACATTCCATTATCAAGGCTAAATTAATTAACTAGCAAGATTAAAAAAAATGGTTAACAAAACATTCATATTGTAAAATTAATATCCAATATTCAAATTTAAATAACATCTCACATTTATATTGCATTAATTTTAAGATAATTAAAACAATGTTTAATGTTGATTAAATCACAATCTTATCAAATTCCTAAACAAATCTACAAGGACCCTCCCCTAACACCTACACCTATAACAACCCATCCACAACATCATACAATATTATTAATAACATGAAAAAGAAAACATTTTAAAATTAATTCAAGGTGGAGATGGAAGTGACTTGGGATGGGTCCCACCAAATCCCAAGCACCCCACACAAGTGCTAGGCCCAAAGAATGGCGCCCAAAGTAAGTGATGTTGGCTTTAAAAAAAAACTTTAATTAAATCTGACAAATGACATCATGCCCCATTCCCTTTGGAAGGCACTCAAGTGGGTGAAGGTAAGTGGAGATGCCTTGTTAAATGAGCCCTTCCCTTGGATGCCCAAGGCAAGTGGGCTGATCACCTAAAAAGTATGAGGGAGGAAATGCTATGGGACCTACTACATCAGCGTGTACCCAAGTGTAGCGCCCAAGAAAGTCAAGGAGGTTTGAACAAGATTTAATTCCTCATACCAAAGGCAAGTGGATGTTTGAACAAGGTTAAAATTACTCAATGAAAAGCCTTAAGCTAGAAACTCACACCACCTTTTCAAAAGGCCCGCAGAATCATTAATTAGCTATGACAGTACTTGTCCAAGGCATGGGTGAAGTGGAGGTGGACGCCCAAGTTTGGGAAAATGAGCCTCCATTACATAATAAATTACCTTTGTCAGTCACTTAATACCACAAGCAAAAAGACATGGAGTTAAAAAGGTAAGGTGACATGTGGCGTGGAGAAGGGTATGGGTTTTGTTAGAATTGATTTCAAATATATGTTTTTATTTGTTTTCAAATAATGATTTGTCCTTCAAATTGGAGTGGGTCCCACACATTCTTAAAGTTGGAAGTTTGTAATGGAATTAAATATGAATTTGATTATTATTTTTTTTTTAAAAGACAAGGTGGCATAAATATTGTTAAAATAATGACTGTGGTAGAAATTTGTATGGGAATTCTTTTCCCATACAAATTCCAAAGAGTTTGATAGTGAAACACTTAGTTTTATTTTTGTGTGCTTGTCTCACTTTAGGACTTAGTTTATTTTTTTGATATCCCAGGCAAGAATGGTTTGTTTCCACATTTGTTTACCAAGATAAAATACTAATTCTTTCAATTTAGATTAATTATATGATCAATTAAATGAATAATATGGCAAGTATTTGGATCAAAACACAACTATGCTCCATTGAGTCATGAAATAACAAATTCTTTCCATTCCAAACTTGGATTTCACCAATGGTTGAGTTTGAGAGGGTTGAAAGTTTGTGATGTTAAAACTCCCCATTACAAACTAAAATTCTCATTGATTAATTTCTTCACTCTACATTTTTGAGGAGGTAAATATGTGCTCTCAATTGTTGAAAACTTAAAACTAAATTGAAACATATAAAAGAATTCAAAACCTACCTGGTTCTCAAACAGGTTGATGAAGTCCAGCCCCTCAACTTCTATCCAAATCTACTCCCACAAGCTCAATCCCTTCTCTTCTTGCTTTCTTCTTCTTCTCCAAGCCTTCTCTTCTCTCTCTATTTTCTTCTCTCAATTTTGCATAAGAAAGTTAATGACAAGTCCCCTCTCTATTTCCTCCAAATTGGCTTGAAAAGTGGGGGAGAAATATTTTATTATTTCCCCCCTACTATTCAAGTCAACTTCCCATTTTATGGGAATAAAATAAAACAATTTTAAATTGTAAATTTCCTTTCACTTTATTTCCTTTTTATTTCTATTTATCTTAACAACTAGAATATCTCACTTTATTTTCTCAATTTATAAAATAGGTATGTAGTATCTATATATGTGTATTATTAGTGTAAATTCAAATTACTAAAAGTGACATAGGGTATACCTATATATATCTAATCATATTTTATCATACTAATAACAATATACTTACTAATAAATAACATAACATAAACTGCTAACATGATTAACATATCAATCACCAACAACCAGATACGACACATGCAAGGAATAATCCTAGGATCAATATCATGCTCAATAGAGGAAAGGTATTGAATTCATTCTGCCAGAATGAATTCGAATCGGGTAAGTCAAGTAGGTTTCTATCCATTCCTATAGGATGATTAGGTTGGGGCTAGGGAATTGGCCTAAGTGCTAACTCCCCTTCTCCGACATTGAGACATAATGAGGGCACGCTCATCCTGTCAAGCCAGGGAAGTCGATGCCCGGTACCTACAACCTACATAAAACCACTGCATGTACATGTGCATATATAAACATAATAGAAGACAATGGCAGGGATGGCTGGGACGTGTGGACCTGACTCAATGCAGGTAACTATGCCTCCTCCACTACCATACATGCACGTCAAATAGAAAAGAAGACATACATGAGAACAAACATGATACCATACACATGCAGGTATGGGGTAAGTACCAGATATGAATAATCATCTAAATTACATCAATTAATACATGCATATGAAACATCATATAAAATCCATCATTACTAAAGTTAACCATCACATAATGTTTTTGGTTCAGATCTAAACATGATAATCAACATCAAAGTATAACTATTTAATTACACACCATAATATAAATATGAAATATGTCTGGTCTAATCAGCTAAGGTAAAACAGTATCAGCTAAAACATAGTCTTAACAGTAATAAGCTATGAGGGGTATTACATATCCCAACACACCATTGAACTAGAGCCCCAAGCCAAGCTTGTAAGGTAGAAACAAAGACCCATCAATCCCAAGTTAGAGGTCCAAATGAAAGAAGAGTTGAGAAAAATGATTCAAGCTAATATTATCTTTCCTATTAAGCATACCTCCTGGGTCTCAAACTTAGTACCAATTAGGAAGAATGGTGAGATCCAGTTGTGTGTAGATTTCAGAGACCTTAATAGGGCTTCCCTAAAGGATCATCACCCATTACCATCTATGGAGAATATTTTATAGTATGTCTATGGATTTGACAGGTTTTCTTTGTTAGATGGCTTTTCTAGTTATAACCAGGTCCTGGTCAGAAAATAAGATCAATACAAGATAGCTTTCACTACTAAATGGGGCACCATGGCATAGAGAAAGATGCCATTTGGGTTGTCAAATGCTGGTGCCACATTCTAGAAAGCCATGGAGATGACTTTTGCTAGCCTAATGAATAAATTTGTTCTGGTATATTTAGATGATATAACCATTTTTTCAAAAGATATGGAAGACCACCTGGTCCACCTAAGGTAGATTTTTGAAAGATGCAAAGAGTTTGGGGTTTCACTAAACCCTAAGGAATGTATTTTTGTTGTTCATGAGGGTAGACTACTGGGACACATTATTTCCAAGCAAGGAACAACTATTGACCCCGAGAGGGTGAAAGCTATTCGGGCTCTTCCACTGCTAGCTCACAAGAAAGGATTGCAAAGTTTCCTGGGAAGGATCAACTTTTTAAGGAGGTTTATCCCAAATATTGTTGCTCTCTTGAAGCCTATGACTCAGATGCTTAAAAAGAATGCAAGTTTTCATTGGACCGGTGAAGGAAAAAGGAGCTTTGAAGAAGTCAAGGAAGCAATTGCATCTACTCCTACATTGGTAAATCCTGACTTCTCTAAAGATTTTATATTATATGCTTTTGGGGATAAAGATAGCATTTCTGCAATTCTAGTTCAACATAATGCTGAGAATCAAGAACAACCAGTAGCTTTTTTTAGCCAAGGCCTAGATGGCTATGAGTTGAACTATTTGCCTATAGAAAAACATGTATTGGCCATTGTGAGAAGTCTAAAGAAGTTTAGACATTTGTTGTCTAGCAACACAATGCACCTGATGGTTGCACATCCTTACATAAAGGAATTTCTATTGAACAAAGATCTTAGTCATAAGAGAGCTGGATGGGTCACCAAGGTTATGGTATGATGTATAGATTAAGGTGACCAAACTAGTTAGAGGAAAAGGACTATGTGAATAGCTTAATGAGAAAGTTTCAGCTGTAGACTAGCAGGAGGAAGAAGTTGTTTTGATGAATCAGGATGCTAGATATAACCCAAGCTAGATAACAGAAATGAAGTGCTATCTTCCATTGGCTAGTACCCTCAAGGTCTTGGGAGAAGTAAAAGAAGGTAATATAGACTTCAAGCTATTCCTTTTGTTGTTTTTGGTAACATTCTTTATAGAAAAGACCATGTTGGTGCCTTACTAAGATGTGTTGAAGCTAACCAAATAGAGAAAATACTAGAGGAATTTCATGGTGGAGGTTTTGGAGGGCACTTTGCTACCAGAACCACTACTCTTAAGATTCTAAGAGCTAGATATTACTAGCCTAGTTTGTATTAGGATGCTTTTGATTGGGTTAGAAAATGCAAAAATTGTGCTTTGTTTACTGGAAAACAAAAGTTGGCTGCCCTTCCCCTTCATCATGTTGAGGTTGAGAAACCATTTTCAAAGTGGGGATTGGAATTTATTAGACCTATCAACCAACCATCTAGTGCTAGAAACAAATGGATACTCATTGCCATAGACTACTTCACTAAGTGGATAGAGGCAGTAGCACTAAAAGAGGCTAATGAGACCTCTGTGTTGAATTTTTATCAGGACATTATATCCAGGTTTGGTACTCTAGATTCAATTGTATCAGATAATGTCATCGCTTTCCTAGGGGATAGGATTCTAGAGTGGGCACTCAAGCATGGAATCTTTCTAAGTACCTCTTCTAATTATTACCCTCAGGGTAATGGCTAGGTAGAATCAACTAATAAGAACTTGCTTAGAATAATCAAAAGAATTATAGAAGGAAACCAGAGAGACTGGCATAGAAAATTAAAGTTAGCCTTGTGGGCTGATAGGATAACTCCCAAGAGGGCTACTAGTAATTCACCTTACACATTGGTATATGGAAGGGAGGCCAGGATTCCTTTGTTTACTGAGCTACCTACCCTAAGTCTGATTAAAGAGATTGATCTCATGTAGGAAGATGCTATGCAGGTTATGTTGGCAGAGCTTATTGAATTAGAAGAGACAAGGAAGATGGCATTTGAAGGCCTAGAGGCTCATCATGCCTAGGTTAAGAGAATTTTTGACAGGAAAAAAACACCTGAAGTCTTTAAGGAAGGAGATTTAGTTCTCAGGTGGGATGAAGCCAAGCACAAGCCAGGGAAACACACCAAATTTGATGTAGTCTGGACTGGACCTTTTGTGGTGATTGGGTGCAAGGCCCACAATGCTTATCAGCTAGCCAACATGGATGGAGAAGAGCTACCCATTCCAATGAATGGGATTCATCTCAAAGCTTTCTTCTGAGGTTCATTCTACCCTTGTATTTTAGCAGTGTTAGATGGTTTTGGCTTTTCATTTTCCCTAAGTGCCTAGCACAAGTGTTCTAGTTCAGGTTGCTTTTAGTTTGTAGTTGTTCAATTGGTTAGCAATAAGCCTGAGTAGTTACTAGGCAGTTAGTTTCAATTTTGTTGGAGAGAAGGAGTTTTGTTGGAGTTTAGTCAGTTGTTAGTGACTCTGTGCCCAATGGATTTTCAAGGCAGCTAGTCGGATGCTTAGCAGGCAAGCACTCCAAAGAGGTCGCCAGAATGTTGTCATATTTTTCACACATTTTGGAAACCTAATTACTAGATGAGCTCTATACCCTAGTTTGCATTATTATGTGATCTGATTAAGATTTGTGTTCATTTAATTGCAATACATGGAAAAGGAAAGAAAGGAAGTATTACTGCATCTAAGACTACATGTCACATCCTGAATATACTATGCAGAAAGAAGGAAAGAATTGAAAAGAAAACATTCATATGAGCTCACACATGTTGTGAGCATAGAAAATGCAAGAGTTTCATAAATGAGTGCAAGTATACATAAATCAATGAAGCTAGATGCAGGGGTACCAGACATTGCCTGGTAGTGAGTTGATCTTCTATATGCCTGGTGTGATCCTGAGATCCTGAACCTACAGAAAGAGAAGAAGAAGGGGTTAGATCCAATGGATCTAAGAAATGAATGGTGCCACAACATCTATAACATGCATATGTACACTCAGTCATAGACCTCTGGCACAAGCTGTGCTCAGGGAATGTGCATCAAGGAGCTACCAAAGTAAAAGGCACCATGTTTTCACTGACATGTTTGTTTCATGTGCAGATACAGGGAAGTTGATCCAACAATGAATTCAACGAATGATCTGGTTCCTTGATGCTGATCATGATAGAAAAACCTCAAGTTTTCTATCGATGATCACATCAAGGGCCAAGAACACACATTGTAAAAAGGAGAAAGCAGATGAAGAACATTTAGATGATCCAGCATCAGAAACATAAAAGAATTATAGAAAGGCTGCATGGCATCAAGAACAGAACAGAGCTATTTGCAGAGTACACAGGTCTATGGATTAGATAGGGCACTCTGTTGCATAGATGTTCATATTGTACAGTCAAGGGCACACATCCCATAGACTTAGGAAAAGAGAAAACATAAATCTAAGACTACTGATAATAGTTTCATTATGTCAGGCTACATAATCAGGTGGGCATACCAATATCAATATAACAAGGTATATACATAATGATGATCAATGAGCAGTAGCCCAACATTTGCACAAAATGATGATACCAGTACATATATCTCACTAGCATGGAGGCAAGAAACATATGGTAAGGTCATCACATATTATTACTTTCTCATTCTCAGGTTTACTCAAACAGAGGAAATATGATGAACATGCAATAGTGGATTCAGTTTACCCTTGAGTGGCCTTGTGTCCTTGGGTTTTCAAACAGAGTTGCATTGTTATACCCCTAAGTTTTAATGCATATTAAAAGCAAGCCATACATGCAAATAAAAAATAGGGTATGTTTTGAAAATGACATATACAATGCCCTCGAGAAGCAAGCCATTTTGGTCTCTCAGGCTACACATACACAGTGGCATCAACAATATATTGAGGCCCTTTAAAATAGAGGATATGCACAATGGCAGGGTTTTAATGCTTATACCCATGGTTTTCAAATAGGAGGCATCAATGCATGTTAAATAAAAAAGGTGAACCTTAGTAATAACCATGCCTAGTCCTCAGCCTGTTCAACTAAGATGGGTTATTCAAACAAGGATGCTTTTTGAACGTGTCAACACAAGCATAAGGCACTCGGGCTACATTAATTTATAGATACAGATGTATGTATCGATACGACCATCTTGTCATCGGGTCTGAACAAACAACAACCAAGATGAGTTTTAGCATGCCCTGAGCTTACAAAAATAGTGAATAGAGGGAGGATACCCACATTTGATAGGTTCTCAGGCCTCGAGATCACAGCAACACAGTGCATCAAGAATCAGCATGACAAAATTCAATAGAAAATATATAACATGCCCTAGCTTTTGTATCATCGGGCTTCTTAACAACAAGCTACACAAATATCTTAACATTAAAACAAAGCCATCAATGTTATATGCCCTAGTTTGTGCCACGAGCTATGAAGAGCGACAACATATAATGCTCAACATACGGTGCCATATTCAAACAGAAACCCGATGCAAAGAAGCAAATAAACATTACAAAAAATAACCATGTACTCAATAATAGGTTGAGTGCCATGCCTTATCTAGCACGAGAACAATTCCTATCGGGTTTTCAGCAGCAATAAGGCATCAACCCAATGCTTTTAAGATTCAAATGCAAGCATGGAATGGAGATACAGTGCCCTAGGTACCGAATGAAGCCCAAATCTCATAAGAGTAACAACAACATATACCGTGCTACAAAAATTCAAGTTCAAAATCTATACAATTGCAAACACAAGCAAAACATTATCCAAGCATCATATAGAAAGCTGAGAAAGTGTTCTAATGCAGAGCCTTTCGAAAATATAGAGATTAGAAATGAAATTGTAATAATGCCTACCTCTAGCATCATGCAGATGCTATTGCTAAATCCACTAGAAGTTTCCCTTCGAAGAGACTACCCAAGAATGGAAGGTTGCCTTTTGAATTGCCAAGGTTCAGTTGCTGCCAAATGCCAAGTCCAAGATGCCGTTTACAGTGATGTTTCCATTTCAAAGGAGGGTTTCATTATTAGCATATCATTCTTTGTCTCCCCTTCTTTTAGGGTAAAAAATGTTTGACTTTCCTTTGATAGCTTTTACGAGCAAGGTTTTTTTATGTATTAATATAATTATCTTTCTTCTTTTAAGGTAATTATATTATCATTATTTTTAAAATGCCCTAGGCTCCTATCATATAGTCACTTTCTCTTAGGGTGATGAGTTTTTGCAATCATGTATAATGGGGAAAGCTATCATTTCTTAGAGTATTTTATGCCATGTGGATTAAATTTAAACTGTAAATATTTATGGATTTTCTCCTCAACTTTTGAGTTTACACTATCCTAAATATATTTTTGAATCCACTAAATTTTAGTAGAGAGGGGGAATAGTTTTTTTTTAATATCATAGTCAATGCAAGAGTTACATTGTAAGGTATTTTGACATGTGGTGTTCTTATAAACCACTGTCAAAATATCATTATTCTACATGACTTAGTGGGTCCTGGGTCTTCTTTGACTAAGTCTATTCTAGGGACTCCACTTTTTCCATTTCCCCTATATTCTCGGGAGTGTGGCATCCAAATTTCAGAGTGATGGGATCATGGTCTTGGTGGCTGAGTTTTCCTATTCTTGGCGAGGAGTGGTCTTCATTGCAGATTCTATAGATTTTCTATATATGCCTCTCACTTAGGTGATTGAAGGGAGTTCTTCATTCCCTCATTCTCACGAGGTGAATTTTGTAGCTCTTGTGAAGCAATCTGATATTGTTGCTCCTTTTGTTCCAGCTAATAGCAAAAATTATTTCCCTTCTCTTTCTACAGTTTGTGAGTTGGTTGATGAACTAAGTGTTATGTATTGTGATTGATTTTGATCCTTTACATGATAGTGTGTTCATTTAATTATTTTGCAAGCATTGGTTTTCTTGGAGGTTTTCAAATCTGTGTGCATTTAACTGTGTTGAGTTGTGAAAATTATCTTTCCTTCTCATTCACATTTAGCACTTGACTATTTTCTAAAGAGAAAATTAGACTTGAAAGAATTGTGGGATTCTTGTTATGTGCTGGGGTTGCATTGTGAGTTTGTTATCAGTTTGTGGATCTATTCAGTTTGGTGAATCACCTAAGTTAGATTTAGTCATTTCAGTTTTATGCAATCCCTCTATCCCTTTCCCTTCAAAGTTAGTACAGTTCAGGCGATACAAATGGGGAAGTTGACCCTTAATCCGAAGGTCTATTCATAGTGAAGTAGTCCCACATTCTGAGAGTATTCCCATATTTCACGAGATTGCTAGGTTTTATACTTAGCCATCATGGGTGCAATCCCTAGTGACAACAGTTCCTTTAATAAGTAGGAGATGTTTTCCATAGCAAGTCAAATTGTGATATTGCTATCAGGATTCAACTATGTATTTTCCATTCATTCTCATGAGAGATGGGTTCATGTGAACCACTACTCATGAATCATGGGTCAATGAGTTTGATCCCATTCATTCTCATGGGAGATGAGTTCATGTGAACCACTACTCATGAATCATGGGTCAATGAGTTTGACTCAAAAACTACATAGTTGAATCTTGATAGCAATATCACAAATTGAGTGCCTTTGTTCATTCAGTAGCTTGAGTTCCTATGGACCCACCTGAGGGAACAAGAACTTCTATTTCCCAAAGGTAGGTCCTGTTAGAAAGTAAAGATCCCCAAGATAACTGAGAGGGTGGGGGTGAATTAGTTATCTGATAATTTAACCATTCAACTACTTTAAACAATATAATTAATGTACTAATCAACCATAGAAAGATAACCATACACAATTGCACAATAACACAAGATATGTTGACTAGGGAACCTCTTGAAAAGAGTAAACCCCGGTGGGAATGATGCCCACAAAATGATGCACTAATATGAAAGTTCCTTGTTAGAGGATGGACCCTGTTAGGAGTCTTATGAAATACATTCAGTACATATAAATCCCTATTAGGATATTTTGAATCCCTGTTAAAAGATTCTAACCCGGTTAAGAGTTTATGGAAGACAAAAGGACCCACTGCCCAAATAGCTTCAAGGCAAGATCTCTGAACCCACTATCCAAAAGATCTTAGAATTATTCAAAATAATAATATGAAATATATTACCTCCTTCACACTGTGCCAAAATTGCACTCTTTGCTACACAAGATCACAATTCCAAATCTCTGTACTCACAAGTCTTCCTTCATCACTGAATTAGCTCTTATCTTCACTTCATGCATATATTCACATCTCAACCTTCACAATACATACTGCAACAAGGAAAACATTCCTTCTTATATAACAAACTCAAATAATTACAAATGAGTCAGTCCTCAATTACAAAATAATAAATTCTACACGCTACACACAAAATTTCACATAAAACTGTCAGCTTCCAGATACTGTAACTTTCTCCAAACATATCTTCGAAGTTTCCACTATGAACCACATCATCATTAATGAGTCTCCAACATCCCCTTAACTACACAAAATCAGATTCCATCCCACCTAAGAGATATCCTCCGATTTCCAAAAATCGCTTCACAGAAACACTGTCAAAACACTGCTTTCACCAAAATGTTCATAACTCTCATGAATGAATGAATTTTTTTTTGCGCTGTTAACTATAGGTTAATAAAAAACCAAAGAACATACCATCAACTATGCAAAATCCAATATACAATACAACATGTGCGCAAAACAAAACTGTACCTACTTTCCTACTGATATCTAGAATATCACTGTGTTGACATCAATGACAATCTAAGTCATGAATGCAACAACAACTACTACAGAATGATTGCCAAAATAATTTTTATTCATTCCTAACAATCTCCCCCATTGGCATTGATGGCAACATAGATGAAAAACATCCAATATTCCAAAAATCCAATACTGCAACATCACTACAAAATATCAAATTAAATCTTGCTTCATTTTCCTATTCAGCTCTCTCATACAATCCACAATGTTTTTCATGTATATCTCTCCCCCATTGACATCAATGATAGAAATTCCATCACTAAGTCAACAACAACTTAATGTCAAAAGACACTTTTTAGAAAAATATAATAACAAAAGTCGTCATGACTCAGCTCATAAACTCCCCCATAGAGGAAATTCCAACATCCAATCTAGAAGAAACATAGGGCTCATATACCACTGGATGGATGCAATCATCTGCATCAATTCTCAAAAATAGGTTGGGGCATAACCCCAAGGATACCTCTCAGATACACAAATGTATCCTTAGGTAAAGGTTTTGTAAATATATCTGCTATCTGTTCCTTTGTGCTTATGTACTCCAATCTTCTTTTTCTACAACTTTCTCTCTTACAACATGATACTTGATCTCAATATGTTTAGTCTTAGAATGTAAAACATGATTTTTTGACATACTCACTGTACTAGTGTTATCACAATGTATAACAAAAAGCTCATCAAAATTTATTCCAATATCCTTCAACATCTGCGTCATCCAAATAATCTGATTACAATTATTTGCTGCTGCAACATATTCTGCTTCTGCTATACTTTGTTAAGTACAATTCTACTTCTTACTTAACCAAGAGACCAATTTTCTTCCAAGAAAAAAAGGTCCACCACTGGTGCTTTTCTTGTCATCAACGCTGCCTCCCCAATCTACATCAGTATAGGCACATAAAGTAAAATCATTAGACTTCTCATACCATAATCCATAATCCATTGTTCCTTTTAGATATCTCAGTATCCTTTTTACTGCTGCATAATGTGATTCTCTAGGTTCTGCTTGAAATCTTGCTACAATCCCAACTAAATGTGCTATATTAGGTCTTGTATGTGTCAAGTACTGCAATCCTCCAATCATAGATCTATATTTTTTTTACTCAACTGCTGGTGTCTTATCTTTGCTAGATAACTTATGTCCAGTTACCATAGGTGTTCCAACAGGTTTAGAATCTTTCATTCCAAATCTTTTCAATAAGTCATTCAAATACTTAGTCTGACTTACAAATATAGCTTCCTTACTTTGTGTTATCTCTTCTCCTTGTTCATTCATCTTGTTTCTGAATACCCACTTTGTTCCAATCACATTCTTGTCTTCAGGTCTAGGGACCAATTCCCATGTCTTGTTTTTTTCAATCTGCTCCAGTTCTTCTTTCATAGCATTAATCCAATGTTCATCTTCACAAGCTTCATTAGTAGTCTTAGGTTCAATTTGAGAAATCAAACATAAATGTACCTTATTTTGAGTCAAAACTCCTTTGTCTAAACTTCCAATAACTTGCTCAATAGGGTGATGTCTTGAAATATACCTGTTAGGTGTCATAGTTACTGATCTTGTTCTAGCTGTAGATTCTTCTCTGCTTTCTTCTTTGTTTCCTTCTCTATTTTTCTTCTTTGTTTTCTTCTCTATTTTCTTTAGTATGAATTTCATTTAGCAAATCACTATTAGTTTCAAAAAATAATTCTACATTTTCAATGTTATTCTGAGGTTGTGGTTCTCCATTAGATTCATAATCAAGCATTCTTTCCTGAATTTTAAACTTCTCATCAACTTTTACATTTGCACTTTCAACAATAGTCTTAGTTCTTTTGTTATAACATCTATATGCTTTTCTTTTTAAAGAATATCCAAGAAATATTCCTTCATCACTTCTAGGATCAAATTTTCCTATATCATTGTCTCTCTTTATATAACATTTACTTCCAAAAATTCTAAAATACTTAACTGAGGGTGCATGTCCAAACCATAATTCATAAGGTGTCTTGTTTGTATCTACTCTGATTTGTACTCTATTCATAGTGTATACTGCTGTGTTCACTACTTCTCTCCAAAAAGTCTTAGCCAAATCATTTTCAAACAACATAGCTCTTGTTGCTTCAGTTATTGACCTATTCCTTCTTTCTGCAATACCATTTTGTTCTGGTGTTCTAGGGGCTGAAAGTTGTCTCTTAATACCATTCATTTCACAAAAGGTGTTAAACTCTCTAGATGTAAATTCACCACCTCTATCAGATCTTAGACACTTAATCTTCATTCCAGATTCATTCTCAATTTTTCTTTTCATGATCTTAAATTTATCAAATGCTTCAGATTTTTCTTTCAAAAATGCAATCCACATCATCCTTATAAAATCATCAACAAGAATCATAAAATACCTTTCTCCATAGAATCCTCTAGTCCTATTAGGACCACTCAAGTCTGTATGAACAATCTCCAGCTTCTCTGTTGATGTGAACTTCTTGTTGGGAAATGAACTCCTTTTCTACTTTGCCATCATACATTCTTTGCAAATCATGTTAGTAGGTTTCATAATTCTAGGTAAATCTCTTACCGCAAGTGTAGTGCTCACCTTGACAATATTATCAAAGTTAATATGAAAAAACATTTTATGCCATAACCAACTATCATCAATCTTAGTTATCAAACATGTCATCTTAGTAGGATTCAACTGAAATACATTACCTCTGGTTCTGGATCCTTTCCCAATCAGATTTCCATCTTTATCTTTTATCACACAAGTTTTCTCAGCAAACCAAACTTGATAACCCTTATTAGCCAATTGTCCAACGCTTAGTAGATTATGTATCAATCCATAAAAAAAGTAAACATCATCAGTGTTAGTCTTTCCATCAAGAGTAATAGATCCTATACCCTTAATCAAACAAGGTGCATTATTACCAACCCTAACAATTCCTCCATTAGAATTATCTAACTTAACAAACTTTCTTTTATCTCCATTCATATGATGTGAACAACCACTGTCTATAATCCAATCAGATTTCTTTTCAACTTGAGAAACTAATGCTTTTTCTTCCCTTTTATCAGATTCAGAACTTTCTTCTTTAATTGCTACAAATCCTATTTCCTCAAAGTTATCATTACCACTGTCACTTAAATGTCTTTCAATTCCTGCTTCAAGATCTTCATCATTTGTATAATAACATTCTTTAGATCTCCTAGGTTTAAAGTTGCTTCTATACTTCTTAACTCTTTTAGGACATTTAGATGCAAAATGACCATATTCTTGACAAGTCCAACATTTAAAGATTTTCTTACCATCTGGTTCTCTTTTTACAAGTAATGCAATACCTTCTTTAATCTTCTTATCTTCCTCATATTTAGATCTGCTACTGCTGGCATAATCTCCATTCACACTAGTACTTCTTGTAGGTCTAATGTTAAGAGCATTGAATTCTATTTCCATTCTAGGTAGCTCTCCTGATAATCTCAAGTTCATCTCTATTGTTTCTAATCTTCCAAGAAGAGTCTCTCTTGAAAAGTTTGATGTACAAGGTATCACTTGTTCAATCATCTATGTTGTTTGCTTGAATACTAGTGTCAAAGTTCTCAGAATTTTCCATATCACTTCATTCTCTGTCTTATCACCTCCACAAGACTTTATTCCTATTACAATCTTAGACATCCTACCAATATAGCTTCTAATAGATTCATCTTCCATCATTCTGATATCTTCAAATGCACAAATCCAATTATGTAATCTAGCTTTCTTTGCATGTTCATCACCTTCAAAAGTAGAATGTAAAGCTTTCCAAATTGCATGAGATGTTTTCAAACATCTTACCTGACTATATTCATTCTTCGGTAGTGCTGAAAAAAGTGCTTCTCTTGCAAGTATGTTACACATGAATAGATCTAGTTCATCTTTAGTTCCTACCTCTAGATTGTCTTCCTCAATGATAGTCTTCTCATTCTTTGTAATAAACCAATAACTTGGTCCTAAACACAATAGATGAGTCTTCATCTTTTCTTTCTAGCTGTCAAAATTTACTCCATCAAACTTAGGGCTTTCTTTTTTGAAATTCACCATGGGTCTCCTTAAGTTGTTAAACTTTTCTTTCAAGGACCTGCTGCTCTGATACCAATTGTTAGAAAGTAAATATCCCCAAGATAACTGAGAGGGTGGGGGTGAATCAGTTATCTAATAATTTAACCATTCAACTACTTTAAACAATATAATTAATGTACTAATCAACCATAGAAAGATAACCATACACAATTGCACAATAACACAAGATATGTTGACTAGGGAACCCCTTGAAAAGAGTAAACCCCAGTGGGAATGATGCCCAAAAAATGATGCACTAATATGAAAGTTCCTTGTTAGAGGATGGACCTAGTTAGGAGTCTTATGAAATACATTCAGTACATATAAATCCCTATTAGGAGATTTTGAATCCCAGTTAAAAGATTCTATCCCGGTTAAGAGTTTATGGAAGACAGAAGGACCCACTGCCCAAATAGCTTCAAGGCAAGATCTCTAAACCCACTGTCCAAAAGATCTTAGAATTATTCAATAGAATAATATGAAATATATTACCTCCTTCACATTGTGCCAAAACCGCACTCTCTGCTACACAAGATCACAATTCCAGATCTCTGTACTCACAAGTCTTCCTTCATCACTGAATTAGCTCTTTTGTTCACTTCATGCATATATTCACATCTCAACCTTCACAGTACATACTACAACAAGGAAAAAATTCCTTCTTATATACCAAACTCAAATAATTACAAATGAGTCGGTCCTCAATTACAAAATAATAAATTCTACAAGCTACACACAAAATTTCACATAAAACTGTCAGCTTCCAGATATTGTAACTTTCTCCAAACATATCTTCAAAGTTTGCACTATGAACCACATCATCATTAATGAGTCTCCAACATCTCTTTAACTGCACAAAATCAGATTCCATCCTAGCTAAGAGATATCCTCCGATTTCTGAAAATCGCTTCACAGAAACACTGTCAAAACACTGCTTTCACCAAAATGCTCATAACTCTCATGAATGAATGAATTTATTTTTGCACTATTAACCATAGGTTAATAACACACCAAAGAACATACCCTCAACTACGCAAAAGCCAATCTACAATACAACATGTGGGCAAAACAAAATTGTACCTGCTTTCCTGCGGATATCTAGAATATCACTGTGTTGACATGAATGACAATCCAAGTCATGAATGCAACAACAACTGCTACATAATTACTACCAAAATACTTTGCATTCATTCCTAATAGGTCCCTACTATTCTATGGGGAAGCGGGACATTTTAGGAAAAAAGAAAGATATAAATTTACATTTGTTAGGGCAGTAAATCATTTGAATGAAGACCCAAGACTGACACATTAAATATTCTACTATGATCCCTTACATCCATCACTCAAGTGAAATAAGTAGAGCCTCACTTCATTCATTTCCATGAACTATCCTTAACTTCAGGTAATGCCCCTCTCTCTCGATTGTATGTATTAAGAAAAGGTGGTTCTAAGTGAAGGAATGAATCTAGCCAGTGATATTCTAGTAGGATTAGGCATCGATTGATCAATTGAAACTAGTATTTCCACTTTTGCACTTGTCATTAGAGGCATTTAACCCATCATTCAAGGGGAATCTTAGCTTGACTCTCCTCAGAGACTTAACTCAAAGGTTGAGCATCCCTCCAAAAGTGAAAGGAAAATTTATCATAGAATTGAGTGTAATGGAAAATGACAGGGGATGCATCAGAATAAGGGGTTCAGGTGGACCCTACTATTATAATGGGTGTTGGGTTAGTGACCCCTATTATTATATTAAATTTTCATTTTTATTTTTTGTTAATAAGTATATAATGAATCGTCCCTCTAGACATTAAGGAAGGTACATGGGGGCATTCGATCAACTTATTGAATGTAGTTAGCCAGTTGGTTTCTTTTCATCAATATTCATAGTTGGGGTTTCAAGGCCTTAAGACTGGAGAGGGAGAATTATAATGAAGAATAACATCAATGCATCTAAGAGAAGTGTTGCTAAACTTCTATCTGGGTTCGATCCTTCTATCTTTCTTCTGGAAAATAATGAAACCTCCAAATCACTAAGAGAAGGTGGTTCTAAGAGAAGAGAAAGGAGGGTTCATAATTATGGTGGAAAAAGCCTTCCTTTCTCTTCTGGAGAATAATGAAACCTCCAAATCACTATGCCCCCATGAAATTTTGCAATGTCAGAGAGGAATGGATAAGCTAGACTTCCCTTTTAGAAATAATAGGCCAATAGAGTTGGTCCAATGCCTCTTACTCCTACCAAAACAAAGAAATAAAGATAGAGAATTATAGTTTTTTTGAAGGCAGGTGACTAGATTATCTTTTATGCTACCTCTTCTCAGGTATCTTGTCAATCTCAAATGATAATACTATTGTAATTAACTGATGGCCATCACCTTCAAAATGAACATGCATTCGAGCATATCAACATATGTTCAAAATGATGTCAACTTGCCATAGAATAGTAGGGGCTAAGGAAATTGGGTTTCAAACATGACCCCTACTACTTTATGGGGCATTGAGACATATATGAAAAATCCTCCTACTAATATATGGCCCCTACTATTCTAATGGGCACTAAGAAAATTGACTTTAGAACAAAACTTTGGGAATTTCATATGGCTACAAAACATAGGATTTTCTTCGATAACCCAATAATTTAGAAAATAAGGGTGGAGGCACTCGAATCCTTAAGGGAGGATATGTAATTATTCTATATCTATTTAGATGTGGCATAGAGGAACTAAAATCAACTAGTCCTACCATTATAAGGGATGAACAAAGTAATAAGACATCTATCTCGACCTTCTCAACTGAACCTTTCAAGCTTGAGTTGCTAACCCACCGTATATAAAGAGTTAGTACATTTTAGAGCTCTCTAAGGATTCATTTGGTGAGGGAAATCCAAAAATTTTGTGTGGAGTCACCATAAAATTATATGGTTATTTCCCACAACTATAGATATAGGGTGCTCAAAATATTCTACACATATTACCTTCCATCAACTTATCTCCCACTAGCAGTTCAATTCCTACATCGCTCAAAATGGAGGGTCAGGTGATGCCAATTATGAGTCAAAGTAGGGTTTAGATACAACACAATTATTCACACAAAAAACACATATACCATAAATAATTTATCTACATAATCATTATTCGTGAAAGAAATCATAACTAGAATTCCATAAATTTCAATTCAAACCCATAACTCAAAAATTCCACCTAACATTTTAATACTAATCTCTCCCAAACAATCTATATATATTAAAATAAAACTAAAGCTCTTCCAACATTACAGTTGTGTATCAAAGAAAGCTTATCCTTTCCAAGCATTGAAACATAAATTTGTTGATAAGATTAAAAAGGAAAAAATATAAATCCAACAACCCCAACCCTAGCCCTCTGGAATTTGAGGAATAAGGTAGGAAATCATAGTGGATTGAGAAGCTCTTCAAGATGAGGGTTAGGCTCTGAATTCATGCCTATGATAATGATAAATCATAAACCTGCTTGGTTTCCTTGAGCAAATGCAAGAAGAGTATATGATTTAAATAAAAAATGGGGATTACAAAGTGCGTACGATCTTCTTGGATGCTCACAATGTAGACAATAATGGTATTCCGAAGAGTCATGGTATGCAATTCCACTACCATGCCTGCGAAGACTTTTCCACTACTCTGCATTTGCACTTCCTTATTGTGTGTGGTCGTCTTTCCTTTGCATGCATTTTGTAAGTGCTCCATAAATGCAGAGACATTTATATTTAAAATAAGAAAATCATTCTATTAATTTGGGATGTACAACAAACCACTCAGGATATGCAAATAACCAGTGGTAGTACACATTTGAGTGTACATAGTTGTTCGCATTCTTTATTAAGCCTAATTTACAACTTTTTTTGCAGGGCCCACTAAAAGAATCCCCCCATTTTCGGCATTTTTTATAGGGAAATTTTTGAGTTGGCAGTGGAAGCTGAAAGGTTTCTTTTTTCTTACATTATTTTTTTAGATGACCTCCTATAAAGAGGTTTGATGCTACTATAGGATTAAGCCTCTTAGGATAAATATATATTTTATTCATTTCACTTTTTCTCTATGTTATATATCTCATTTTTTAGGATGTAATAATGATGCCTGTCATGAATAGTTTAAACAATTTTTAATTAATTTTTTTTGTTACAATTCATAAAATATTTATATGTTTGTTTTACATTCTCAACATTATATTTCTATTTTCCTAATTAATGTGCCCCCAATATAAAGATGCCTTTACAAATACAAGTTTACTACACCTCAATTTCTTGATATAGTTTATATCAGATAACTAAGAATGTAAGTGATGATCAATAACTAAGAATGTAAGTAATGATGGTCATCAGAAATAATTTAAAACTTTAAAAAAAAAAAAAAATCTCCTTTCTGTACATGATATATTTATATATTTATTTGAATTTCTTAAGAAAAAAATTCTAATTAACATGCAAAATACACCATTCATAAATGCAAGTTTTCTTCATTTTAATTAAAAATTGTCTCATGCAATGTTCTCGACAGAGAAAACCTTTAATGGCTCGACTCATTTATTTATTTTCTAGTCCTCATTATTTTTTTCTATTTATTAGCATGAACTTTCTCATATTCTTTTAAGTCATTTATCATGTTTCCATTGATGCTTTACTATTTCACTGGGGATGATGTTTAGCACAATATCAATGATTCAACTCTACTCTCAATAGTACACAAAGATTTCTGTAAACAACGCGACCATCAAATAGGCAGCCAGTTTTATTGACTATCCACTAACGAAACCCAAGATGAATCATTACAGTCTACTAAATGAAAGAACATGAAATAGAGAGAGGAAGGAATTGCCGAAAATGCTAGATTTTATTTGTGTATGCATTTCAGTGGTTGTCCTTATGCTAAAACCCGGAAGCAACGCCTTCAACATTACGAGAGAGCAGCTCATGTAACCATGAAAAAGGCAGTTACTGTTTTATTCACTATTCACTAATGAAACCCAAGATGAATCATTACAGTCTATTGAATAAAAGAATATGATATGGAGAGAGGAAAGAATTGTAGAACAATGATAGGTTTTATTTGTGTATGGATTTCAGTGGTTGTCCTTACACTGGAACCATGAAGCAACCCCTTCAACATTGCGAGAGAGCATCTCATGTGCCCAGTTCTATTCTGATACGACCGCATTTTCATTGGCTGTTGTTGTTGGACAGGCATGTTCAAAAGGTGGGGGTGAATGTATAGTGGAGACATTTGTAAAAAATATAAGGAAAAGCACAAAAAGCACAATATTTATCTTCATCCACAGTGAACTTCCCATATTTAGGATTGAGAAAAATCTTAATGATTAGCTTGTAGATGAGTACTGAGATGAGATTCAATTAATCACTATGACCCATTTATAGGGGAGCCATACCCAACAACCATACTTAACCTAATTTCTTCAACACTCACATATTCAAAGTCCTAGAGCATATTGGAGATGAAGAAATTTACTTAATCACCATTCCCTTTCACATGTATTCAAAATAGGAACTTTGACTAAGTAATTCATCTATTTAATACATGAAATGTTGAAATAAAAATGAAGTGAATTAGTTTTAATTTCCACGTAGTTATTGAAATGGGTTTTTATTTTGGGCGAAAATGGACACCATGTGCTACACATATAATATTTCATGTGGATATTATTTATGTTACATAGATATGATGGGAGAAAATATAAAACTTTGAAAACATGTTTATATTTTTTATTAGTTATAGATGAATGTGTGAGGGTAGTGTTTACAAACTATATAGGTGATTATGGAACAAGTTTTTGATAGATAAAGCAGTAAGAGGGTGTTGGCCCAAGGAATAAAGGACTAGTTGCACATTAATAGCACATTAATGGAACTAGTCAAAGTAGATAGAATAGTTTAACAACATAATCACCAAGTCTAACTCTACCCCTATCAAAAACATAAACCACAGTATTGATCAAAAGGATTAAACTAGAGTACTTAAAATGAATAGTAGCATGTAAAGTATCAATCCTAAGCGATGTAAGGCTGAACAAAAAGATATAAAAACTAACATTGACCCCAACCACAAAATAGGGAATCCTAGGGCCAAGCCCAGTCAAAATTAACTAACCCACAGACACCAAAAATTAGTTCTTCCCACCCAACTGCTTAGACAATAGGGTCCTAGCCCACTCTTCCTGCAAAAATAGGAAAATATCCTTGTTGTCCTCATCCGCTTCTAGTCTGCCGCTCGCCAACTTTTCCTACACATGACAGAGGGTCATAGCCAAAGCGTGCATGACCTTTAAGGAAAATTTGTTGGTCATCATACATTGGTTCATCAGATCCTTCATATTCTTCTTGATCTTTGCAATATCTTTGTCCAAATTTGAGAACCTCCTTTTGAGGGTGCCTTTGAATTTGTTTTTGTCCTCCAGGGCCTCAATATTGTAATCAAAGGTGGGGGGCTTATCCTGGGGATCATGAGAAGGACTCAGGGGTGGGGTAGGGTTATTGGGGGTTTCCATGGTTTGCTGGAGGTTGGGCAAAGGAGTGTTACCAGTCCTAGGGGGACTCATATGATCGTCTTGTTGGGAGTATTCTTAATTTTCTGAGGGTTTTGTCCAAACGTTGCTTTAGTCCTTTGGTCTGTGAAGTTTTCCTAGGTACAGGTGTCGAAAGTTCTTCAAAAATTTGTCATAGCCCACTTCAAAAATCCTTACCCTAGGTCTTGTCCTTGAAAAATGTTGAATTAATGCAAAAATCCTCAGGATTAGCCCTTATTCTTCTATGTCATTGTTACCTTTTTAAGACACTTAAGTGGATTAAATCGTGCATGTGTTAAATGTTTTGTGTTCGCTGAGTCAGAAAAGGTAATAGCATGTCTCATATATTATTCGGCAATTCAGCGAACAAGTCAATCTTATGCTAAGCATCAGTTTAGTCGCGTGGTCTCTAAGTGTTCCGGTTAACACCTCAACCATTCAGCGAACTGGAGAATATGTTAAAAATGTTAAGTGTTGTCTTTGTTCGCGTAGTATCCAAACATCCGGTGGTTATTAGAAAACATCTAGTGATTCAGCGAATGCATTATCTCTAATTCACGTATTCCTTGGCGGTTCTTTGCAAATATTTCAGCGACTTGGCGACAACGGTTATCGCTCATTCTCTGAATCTAGCGGTTTAGGGCAAAATAACCTAGCGACTTGGAAAATACTGTAGATCATTGTCAGGATCAACGGTTGTGGTTTAATCTCAGATATTATTGGGTCCTACATGTTTCATTTGGCGAATGAATGAATGTGTAAAGACTTCTAAGTTTGGCGGCCCCGACAGTTTGGTATGAAGAATTTGGTAGAATGGGTGTTTCAAGTGTTCGCTTGTTCTCAGAATAAATTAGTAAGAAGCTAAATGATTTAGTGATTCAGCGAGTCAAGTGGTCGCAGGTTCTCTAAAAGGAAAAGGTAAAGGGAATAATCATTTGGTGAATGCGCGAATAAAAGGATTGGCTAAGTTTTGAGTCTTCAGTCGCTTAATCACGGATTGAAATACTTAGTGTTTAATATGATCTAGCGATTTAGTGAACCCTTTGTTCGCTGAATCTCGTAATCAAATGACCAAGGATCAAATATTTCAATGAACTGGTGACAGCCGTAGATCATCAACAAGATCAATGGTTCATTCAGAATCTCAGAGTAAAGATGATGGTTAAGAAAGATTCAGCAATTCAGAGAGTGAAGGCTTCGCTAGTTCTCCAAGTAATTTAGCGGTTAAGTGATCCATTTAGCGAATGTGCGAACCCTTTGTTCATTGAATCTCCAAAAGATTTAACAGTTAGCTGCGACATTAAGAGAATGTGAGATGGCTTTATTCGCTGGTTTGCTAAATAATAACTACAGTCAAGTGCTCGAAGGGTGTTTCAAGTGTTCGCTAATTTGCGAAAAGTATCATGAGTTAAGGATTGCATTTTGAGAACCCACGAAGGCTTTGGTCGCTAGTTCTCTGAATATATGCTAGGGTTAACATTGCATTCAGCGATCATGAGAAGCTTTCAGTCACGGATTCGCTAAATGGGCCCAGTCAGAAAAGGTAATAAAAGAAAAGAAAAGTGACCGTTGCCTGCCTGGATAAAGTACAGTATCAAGCTGGAAAGTAAACTAATGAGCCATCCAATCAGTTTCAAAGGAAGATTGCATGATGTAAACAAGTTTAAAGTGCAGGATCTTAATCATTTGCCTCTTTTCCTTGTTTTCAAGTTTTTAAAATCCATCTGTCAACATCTATAGATTGGCTAGCTCCATTTTGAAAACTGGTGACATGCGAAATTGAATGCGGGAGCAATTAAGGAGATTTGCAACGATTGTGGTAGTTGTACATACTTGATCTGCATTGATAAATAAGTTAAGCTCATTGTTTCCTGTGTCCAAAATCACTCAAAGAGAATTGTGTCATTCTGAAGTGATTTTTGAGCGCCAAGTGAATCCATTTTACAGAGATTGAAGATAATTCTGAAGCAAAGATGAGCCAACCTGAGAGAAGTGCAGCATCTTTGAGCAGTGAAGCAAAGGCTAAAAGTGGTGAAGATAAGGGCAAGCCTAATTATTCAGATGAGTTTTTGAAATTGCTACCTAGTTCCAATCAAAACAAAAGAGCTCCTGATGATGTTTTTGAAGACGTTCTAGGGTTTTGTAGAGATCCTATCACACCAAATACCACAGGTTATACTATCTTCAACTTCTTTTATAAAAATAGAGGTAGTCATATCCCTGTATGTAATGGTTGGGCTTTGGGGTTAGGGAAATTAGTAGTGCCTGATGTATTCCTGGATGCGGATTTAATTGTTGCTCTAGCTAGGTGTTACGACCCTATTTCTACTTGACAATTAGGAAAGAGGACTAGTCAGCTTTGGTTACTCTTGATAGGGGTTCATTCATGAAGACTTTTAATGTTTATACATCCACTTCTACTGAAATTGACTTGAGCAAAGAAAGGGAGAGGTATAAGAAGAACATAGGGATAGTGAAGGACCAAATAATAAAGCATATCCCAAAATAGGATAAGTATATAGCTCCCCTCCCTACTCACATGAATTCCCCTTACCAATTTAAGTCCCTTTAGCATTACATGAAGCAAACTTGTTATGGGTTGTGTAGGGTTTTGGGAATTGATGGGGATGCAGAGTTTTTACCAGCTGATCTTTTGATGATTATCCTAGACATCCAGAATTCTTTGGCTAACACTGACTATGATTACATCCAGTATATCATTGATAGAATGCATGAGGGTTTGATTTCTATCAAGGATAGTAAGAGCCCAATTAAGTTCATGCATTATTCTTTGCTAATGCACTTAATTTTCTTCTTCAATATTAATAGTTTTGATTCAAACATGTTGAAGCCAAGGTTCAACTTTGAAGGCCAGTATAATCCAGTGCAATTATGGGTGAGGATGTGGAATTCTACTTCCAATGAGGGGAATTTTTGTCTCTTTCAGAATTTCATTATGTATCCTCTCGTAAGGATGTTAGGTATCAACACTACAAGGATATACCCAAGGGTCCTCGGGCTCCTAGGACTAGTGTAGTTTGTGAAAAAATGGGAGGGAGATCACAATTGGGGTGATTTTTACTTGGGGGAGAATGCTACAATTTTGAGAGTCTACGGTTGCCCCCAACCCCCACATCTGTTACCAAAATTTGTGCCTCCAAGGGTTGCTTGTTTGGAATTTGTGTGGCAGTTGATGTGGATAGACAGGGAAATTCTAGCCCCTCACAGGAAGGGTACGTTCACACCTTGGAAATTCAAGATAGGTGACTTCCTGGTAGGAAAGAGGGCATTTCCTTAAATTACTGCATGGTTAAATCAGTTCAAAATGACTGGTGCTTATAGACATGTAGATCCTGAGGGCTTTATCAAAACTACCAGGATGCTATACATCCCAAAGATTGGCATGAACAAAGAACATGGAGGTTTGGATGAGGAAGATGTAGTAAAAAATGTCATTGATGATGATGAGGTCAAGAGGAGATGGAACAGGTACTTTGATTTGATAGACTTGTCAAAACAAGTGATGGCAGCCCAACTTCCTTTTGAGGGTTTCTTCCCTGACCTTCCCTATTTAAAAAGAATTGACAAGATGATAGAGATGCATGACACTCTATCAAATCATTTGGAGAAGTTGATTAACCAGAGTCAACCAAAGAAAATGAAAGACTATTCATCTTCTGATCAAGAGGAGTTTTCTGATGAGTCACAGGAAGGGAATAGCCCACCACAAATGGAAGATGTACAAAGTGCTAGGCCTATTGAAGACCAACCAGAAATAGGGGATACTTCAGAGCCACCCTTGAAGAAATAGAGGCTTGAGGTAGGAGAGCCTTCAAGGCAGGAAAAACAAAAGAGAACAATTGATAGAGCATCTGCTCTAGTGCCAGGTGATAGAGTTTACCATCACCAATTGAGAAAAGCAATAAGAGAAGGAAAGAAGGTGGCCACTGATGAAGCAGATAAGGAATAGTCCCTATGGTTAGAAAGGGATATCAGAGAGGTCTATCAGGAGGAATTTTTGAGTGATGACCATTTTATTAAAACTGATGAATTCAAGAGTTTCCTTGTTTGGAATAAGTAGCAAGAAGTGAGGAAAATTCTACCTGAAGGTATGGAACCAAGTGAAGAGACATTGAGAGCCTTAAATTCTTATGACCCTAGCCTTGATCCCATAACTGTAGATGAAGCTAGACAACTGGTCAAGTCAAGTGGAATGCTTTTGACTCTAGGATGGGATCTGACTTCTACTTTCATCATAGATCAAATAAGAAGGCAACCGCCGAGTAGCCTGTCATATGAGGTTCACATTGGTGATATGATAAGAGGAAGTGGCTATGACCCTAAGTCTCAAGCTGTTGCAATGTGGTCCATGGCCCCTAGGACTCAAAATCCATCCCTATTGAGTATAGAGGATAAAATGGAAGGGAATCAGATTATTTGGACTGTGTAGAATACAACTGACCTTGAAGTTTCTAAGGCAGTGACTCATTAGGCTAACTTGAATGAGGCAAAAATAGTTCAATTATCTGAAAGGTACTCAAAGTTGTTTGAAAGTGCAAACCTGGTGGCCAAGGACAGAGATTTAAAATTGATGAAGATCAAGCAACTAGAAGATGAATTGGTAGAGATAAAAGTTAAGCTGGAAGAAGCTTCGAAGGTGGTTATTGCCCCCCCTGTGCAGATTGAGGTCCCAATTCAAATTGATGAAGGAGTACCTGAGGGACCTAATGAAGATTTAGATAAGATAAGGATAGAGGCATCTTTGGACACCATGTCAAAGATTGTGCAATACAGGTGAGATAAGATAATAGAGAAAATGGATACAGTTTATCAATCAGTCAGCCAATTACACCAGACAAACAGAAAGATAAATGAATCATTGGCTGCTTTAGAGCCACTTCACAGTGTTTGGTCTAGAAGAAGTTTGTTGTTTGATAAACTTGATAGCTTGCAAGAGCATAAGCCTGAGATCCTTGGAGTAGTTACAAAATTTTTTGAGAAGATTGGCTTAATCAATGCTATTTTAAATTTTTTTAAAGGTAAGTCCAACCAGGTGAGGATTAAGTTGTTTATGTTTGATAAACATTATAGCAAGTATCTACCTGTGGTATGTGATGACAGTGGAAACCTGATCAAGTTGGAGGAATGGAAGCTATCAATGGATCAGTTGGTGATTACACAAGATGCTTTCCTTAATAATGACAATAATTTAGATTTTGAGAGGTGTAATAACATCATTGACAGTCTTTTTAAAATTGAAAATGATTGCATACGATTTGTGGCAAAAGCCAAAAATATAACTGACTCCATGTGGGACAAGCAAGTCATCTTGTTACAAGAATTGCAGACTTACAACTGGCCATTAGATGATGAAGTAGTGGCTTGGGAGAAGCTAACAATAAAAAAGAAAAAGAGGCCAGTTGTCCAACTTATAGAGGAAGAGGAAGAATAGAGTTGTAGATGGCACCTGGTCCAAGAATTGAGGGAGAGCAAGTTTCAAACAAAGGATGATGTAAGTTAGCCGGAATGGTGGTCATCATTCATGCAGCGAATTCAACAACTACTCTGAAATATCTTTAGACAAAGATGCCACCTATGGAATTGTTGAGAAAAGATCTTTGTAATGTGTTGTTACAATCTTTTTGTCAGTTTGTAATCTTGTCTCTAGTATAGGATCTTTTCTATCCATCCCAAGCTTGTTGCATCCTTTCAAGGATTCCAAGATGGCTATGTTATATATAGTGAGTTTTACTCTTTTGAGAGGGAGATAAAAAAAAAAATACTATAGAGGGAGGTTTGGCTCCATTGTTGAAATCTTAGAATATTTTATCAGATTTTGAAATGTATTGATGCAGTGAAATTTTACTGGAATACAATAGAATTCCCTTGCATAATTTTAATTGTCTTCTTGTTTGAATTCTGTGGCTTTTGTGTATTGAATCTATAAGGTAGTTTTGATATACCATTTACAAGGTATCTATGATTTCAATCTCTAGTTCCTTTCAAGGAAAGGGTAATGTCTTTAGGTTAATTTCTCAGAGATTAGGAAGTTGGCAAGAATCTGATGATTAAATGTGTTTAAGAGAGGATGAATTGTAAGGCATTTCATCTGGGATTTGTTTGTGTTTCATTTAGAAGATTTCTATAAATGTATGTTTCACTGTTTGACTCTATACCCTAGGATCAGGCACTGGTCTATCCTCGATTTGCAAGGGTCTCATCATCAACAAAACTTAAATAATAATTTACTTTCATGTATGTTTGAACGACTAAGAAATCCTTTCAAGAAGTAGATCTGACATGGGTTAACCTGCCTGAGTTCAAAGCTCAAAAAGAAGTAGGAGTTTATCCTTGTCACACTTGCCATTTTTCTGTAAAGATTGTTTACTTCTGTTGATATCACGGATTGGATTTCTAAGTTCTGCATCAGTTTCAGTAAGAGGTATTATTAAATCATTGCTAGAACCTTTGATCCACTATAGGATTTCATTGTAAAGCAGTGGGTCCAAAGATAGGTACACCTACCTGGGTCTGTGGAACCCGAAGTAGAAGAAGGATTTGGTCCTTATCAATTAGCCTTTTCCCTATAAGAATCTGAAGTTGAGAACCCGAGAGTCAAGTTTGAAAACTATATTGGCGATTCTACATGAAAAAGAGCTAACACGTCTGAGGAACCTTTCATGGACTCAATGGTGTGGGAGTCTTTTTCAGATAGGGATTGCTCTCTAGAGGCTATTTACAACAACCTGGTTTTACACTGTTCCTTGGAAATTCTATTTGACCTTCGGTGACCTGAGCCACTTAAGTCCACCTCCATATTAACCTGGCTCTCCATCATTCTCCAATTTTTTGGGCCTACATTCATTCTTAGGAGTACTGTTAGCCTCCTTCCTATCTTTGTTCTCCACAGACTCAGAGACATAAGACTCCTCCCGACCCTCCTTCCTATTGAAAGGATTTTTAACACATTTTTTGTGGGTTCTACCCTCTTTAGCACCTAGCTCAGGCTCTTGGATGACACGGATGGACTGGGAGGAGGAATGGGTGGGATTTTCAGTTTTGGCTGGGGATTCCTCCTAGGTCATCTTCTGGATAATCAGGGGGGGTTGGGGAGCTGGGCATATAGCTTTATGAAAATGGTAAATGCAGAGAAGGAGGCCCTAATGGAGGATAGGTATTGACTTATCAGGGTTGTCCTTTATATCAAGGATATTACTCTCTATGGAGTGCAAAAGATATAAAGGTATGGAAATTAAATCCTCGTTTCTAATATGATTTAGGAATGGTAAGTGGTAGTAGTAAAACATAGTGAACTTACCTTCTAGCATGAAATATTTTATCACAATGAGGTAAATTTTCAGCCAGAAGTCCGTCAACACGTCCTTGTTGAAGCCCCCTTTTTTTTTCACTGGCTTCTCACTGTCCTTGAAAAACTAGTTGAGGATGGTAGGGTCAGGAGTCTGACTGGTCTTTTTGTATTCCCCCCCCCACCATAGAGATCCCAGTCACCTTAGCTATGACCTCTTCATTAAGATGGAAGTGGATGCCCCCAACCGAGATACTCTTATTGTTCCAGGATGAGACGAATTGTTTGGAGATTCATTTTTCATGCCCACCTTTCATTCTCTCCATGAAACCCCATATGTCACTTTCTTTGTAGTAATGAGTCACCAACACATTAGAGGTGAAAGCCTCATCAATTTTATTAGGCTCAATGTAGAGAGTGTTGCTTCTCATTTCAAAGCTCTACCCCTCTAGCACTAGAATATCCTAGAAATCTAAGAGTTGAGTGTTTTTGCAAAACTTAAAAAACCCCTTGTTTTTGCAAAGCCTTTCCGAGGAAAGATTATACTTAAAATGTTGGCTTTGAAATTTTTTTTGGAAAACGGGCTCTGTACAACCAAATCTAATGGATCTCTAGGTGCCATTAATAGCAATAATACTAGGGACACACTTGTTGTCCTTATTAGCCAAGTAAGCCCTCTGATTCAGACAACTCTTACTTTACACATTTAAAAGGTAATGATGATTCTTTATGGGAATTTGGGTTCTCCTTTCCATAATCACAAAAATCAACCAGCACGTGATCCAGTAAGGATTTGTAATGAATATGACAGCTTGGCACATTTAAATAGTAATATTCATTTCTCCCCCAATGAGTTGCTAAGTCACCAGAAGTAAATCACTAACCACCCTCCAACTATTGAGTTTGATTTGTTTTAGGCCTATTGCTACCATTGAGTCAGCAACCAAATTCCCATCTTTGTCCATGTGACCCATAGTCGTACATTGGAAGCTATTGAGCAGCTCACTGATCTCCATAATAAAAATTCTAGCCTGCCATCCCGCACTAGCACCACTTTTGACAGCCTCAACAACCACTTTGGAATCCCCCTCAATTTCCAGCCACCTGATGTTCATTTGTTTTGCAAATTTAATCCCCCAGAGAAGGGCCATTCCTTCTACCTAGGTGATAGTGTAGTTATTGATCGGCCCAGCATGAGACAATAGGCAAGTGCCTTTGTGATCTCTCAGAACACCACCCCCTCCTTAGCCAATATTATTTTTCACCCCATCAAAGTTTAATTTGGTCCATCCTTTGGGAGGGGCAGCCCATCTGGTAGCTTTTCTAGCTATCTTTTTAGCATCATCAAAATTGGAGAAACCATCTAGGAGGTTCCAGCTATTAGCAATTCTCACCTCCTAGGCAGTAGGAGGACAGGGGGGAAGCTTCCATTTAGCCATCCTAGCATTCTCACATAGGAGCTTAGTTCCAATATGGAGACAAGTCTCAGACTGGTTACTATCCTCTCTGAAAATCTTGTTGTTCCTTTCCTTCCAAATGGCCCAGTAGATGTGAGGGGGTAGAATACGCTAGAGGAGTTGGAGCAGGGGGTGTTTAGAGGGAGATCTCCAATTATTAAATTGATGCACTTCTCTACCCAGGGCCCACAAGATACCCAATTTGCCGATAACCTCTTGCCAAATGCTAGTGGCATAATCACAGTGGATGAAAAGGTGGTTCACCATTTCCTCCTCCTTACATAGGACACATCTGTTTGCCATGGAGAAGCCCCTCTTTATAAGATTATCCTAGGTTAGGACCTTACCATGCATTAGAGTCCACCAAAAAAAAATTATTTTTGGCATGAGCTGAGGGATCCACACCTTCATCCAGTCCCCTAGATTACTCTCCTCCTTCAGAAGTAGATTGTAAGAATATTTAACAGAGAAAGTACTAGCCTGGGTGTGGGCCTAGATAATAGAGTCATCAAGCCCCAAAATTATGATATTAGTTAGGTTTTCCGTGAGATCCTTGGCCAAGTGTTGCAGGTCTGGTTTGTCCCTTAACCAATTAGGTATATCCTTCCAGTCCCTACCAGTGATGTAGCTGGAGACTCAATTACCCAAGATAGGTTTGAGATAGTCCATAAGATGTTTGAATCTATAGCCTAGGTTAGGTTGGTTCACAATCTAGCGGTCATTCCAAAATCTGATAGATCTCCCATTTTTGATTTGCCAAAAAGCTCCTTTAGATAGAAGGGTTTTACATTTACATATGTTCATCCAAAGTTTGGATCCACTTGGGAGGTCACTATTGTGGAACATCGACCTGTAGGGATGTCCTTGGAGGTACTTGGCTTCCATTAATCTGCACCAGTCCACCTTTCCTTCTATGAGCTTCCATGCCACTTTCATGGTAAGGGCTTTATTCATAAGACCAATTATTCTTAGTCCTAGGCCACCCATTCTTTTTGGGAGGCAGACAATGTCCCAATTGACAAGAGACATCCTCTTCTTTTCTTTAGACCCTGCCCATAGAAAGGTTCTCTGAATCCTTTCAAGTTTGTCTACCATGTTGCTTCTAATTTTAAAGAGGGATAGGAAGTAAACATGGATCCCTTGGAGAGTGGAGGCCACGAGCTAAAGTTTTCCAGCATTGCTTAAAATCTTCCCCTTCCAACCAACAAGTTTCCTTTGGGTTCTTTCAAGGATGGAATTCTAGAAATCTTGGGATACCTCTTTAACTATAAGGGGGAGGCCAAGGTAGGTAGAAGGGAGTGAAGCTATGAGACAACCCAAGATTTGAAGCACCTTATTTTGTAACTCCATGGGGGTATTGAAGAAGAACAACCAACTCTTTTGATAGTTAATACAATGTCTAGAAGCCCAAGCATAACTTTCAAGGATTTGTTTCCATTGTCTAGCCTCAATCATTGAAGAATACCCAAAGAGGAAGGTGTCATCCACAAACTATTCTAACATCACCTGAGGAAGGGTAGAAGTGGGTTTGATGCCTTTTATTCTTTCTGTAGCAGATAGCATACATAGATTTCTACTAAGCACATCAGCCACCATAATAAAGAGGTAGGGGGAGAGAGGGTCTCCTTGTTAAAGACCCTTCTTAGGTTTAAAAAAGCCACTAGGGGTGCCATTGACTAGAACAAAGAAGTTAACAGTTTGAGTACATTCTTGTATAATCTGGATAACCTTCTCATAAAAGCCCATTCTAGCAAGAATTTTAAGTAGAAATGACTAGTTAACTTTTTTATAAGCTTTAGAGATATCCAGTTTAAAGGCCATACCCAGGACCTTACTTCTATCCATAGAATGGATGATTTCATGGGTGGCAATGGATGCATCCAAAATCTATCTACTCGGCATAAAACCTTTCTGAGTAGTGCATATAATATTGTTGAGAAGAGGCTTGATTCTTCCAACCAAGATCTTGGTAAGGATCTCGTAGAAGGTATTATAGAGGTTGATGGTCCTGAAATCCATCATAGTGGTAGGATTGTCATGCTTTGGGACAAGCACAATGTAGGTTTTATTATACTATCTGATTAGGCACCTAGTTCTAAAGAAGTCTCTGGCAGCATGGGTAACATCAGTCCCCGCAATGTCCCAATACTCCTGAAAGAACATCAAAGGAAATCCATCCGGCCTGGGGGATTTGTAAGCTCCCATAGCAAAGATCACATTCTTGACCTCCTCATCAGAGACCTTCTCTGTAAGCATGTCATTATCACTAAGAGTTATAGCACTTTGGATGTGGTCTAGGAGTTGGTTTTGGATGCTGTTCGGGCATATAGGACCCTCATTAGAGTACAACCCCCTAAAGTAGTTAACCATAACCTGATTGATTTTATCCTTCTCCTGGACTTCATTCCCTCCTTCATCCATAATAGAAAAGATGGTATTTCTTCTTTTATGGATGATGGAAGACCTATGGAAGAAGGCCATGTTCCTATCCCCTTCAATAAGCCACTAGATTTTGGATCTTTGCTTCTAGTAGATTTCTTCTTTTTTTAGGGTTTCATACCACTTGTGTCTAGTCAACTCCTCCTCCACCTGAATCTGGGGTGGGTAACTTCCAGAAGCTAACTGGGCCTTGAGGGAATCTAAGAATCCAGACAGTTCCATTTTCTCTTTGTGGAAGTCTTCGAAATTATGTTTGCTCCAACCTTTAACCTCCCTTCTGATAATTTCAAGCTTTTGGGCTATTCTAAACATGGAAGTACCCCTTATATTAGTCTTCCACTAGAATTTCACTTGATTTCTGAAGGATGGGTGAGAACACCACATAATTTCATATTTGAAGGGCATCAGGATGACTTTAGGGGCATCATGCTAGCAGAGAAGGAGGGGGTTATGATCCAACATTGTTCTAGGGAGGGAAGACAAGGAAGAGTTTAGGCAAATTTTCCATGAAGAGGTGGCTAGGACCCAATCCAGCCTCACCTAGATGAGGTGGATACCCTTCCTATTATTGGACCAAGTGATGGGGTTCCCCTTTAGAGTGATGTCAAGAAGACTTGTGGAAGAGATAAAATCAGCCAACTCCCCCATGCTATCCAAGTAATCCATTAGTCCACCACACTTTTTTGATGGATAAAGGGGGTAATAAAGTCACTTGCCAACAAAAAATTCATAGAACAGTCCTGATCTAGCTGATGGCCAAGATCAACCCACAAGGAAGCTCTACCAAACTGGGTATTAGGAGAATAAATATTAAAAGTGATCCATTCAGTTCCATTCTTCGTGAAGGTGACAACAAGGAAGTTAGGGGAAGAAGCAGCTAGCTGACCAGTTATCCTATTGGGGTTCCTTAGCATAGCAATACCACTGGACGCACCTACAGCTTCAGAGTAAAGGAAAGTAGCACCCGGCCAAAGATAGGGTGCCAGGGTAGCGAAATTACTAGCAGACATCTTAACCTCTTGTAGGAGTAGAACATCTAGCTTGAGATAAAAAATGTAGTGTTTGACAACATTTTGTTTAAGGGAGCTGTTCAAGCCCCTCACATTCCAAGAAAGGAAATTCATTTCTTACTTTTGAAATTAGATTCCAAGGTTTGTCACTTACCTGCTGCAACATCCCTTGTGGTCCCTCTCGATCTCCTTTCCTGGTTTGAAGGCCTTCTCCTAGGTGTTTCCATTCCCACATCAGCCTTTTTAGGCTTGTTTTTCTTTCTTTGCATTTTCCATTCCCCATCATCATCCTCCAAACCATGAAGGGAGCTAGAGGAGCTCTTCTTCACAAGCTTTGGGGGGGTTTAGCATTCAGCTTTGGGGATTGTAACTCTAGAGCAACCACAATGGCAGGTTGTTCTACCTTAGTAGGGTTAGTCATCCTCCCCTTTGGGGGGCACGTTAGGGGGGTCTTTACTAGCTCCTCCATCAGTTGGAGAACTGGTTCCTCCGTAGACTCAGGAGAACCCAGACTAGGGCACCCAACATCCATCTCCCAAGGGGGGATGATCTCACCTTCCTCCAGGGCCAGATCTTTAATAGCTAGCATTTCCATTTTGTTAGCCACCGAGGGTGGCCAAGTCTCCACCTTTTCCTCTTCACCTATGGAGGGAGGACCCTCAACCATTCCTTTGTCCTTGTTCCCTTTTTTAGAGCCTGACTTGGAGGACTTGCAAGTGTCACTAGAGTGGCCTCTACTATCAAAATTCTAACAAAACATGGTAGCATTCTCATACACCAACACTTGGGTCCATCTACTCAGTTTAGATTTCAAAATGACAAAGTTGGGTAGGGTTTTATTCAGAGTGACATTCACACAGAATCTGGAAAACACCAGCCTAGATTTAGAACAGGTCACCTAGTTCACTATGATGAATGAGCCAAAGGAGTCCCTTATCCATCTGAAGACTTGCTTGTCCCAATACTTGAGTGGGAGGCTAGGGAGGTAGACCCAAACTAGGGCCATTCTTGTTAGATCCATCATCGGATTGAATCTGGGTTTCTATTTTGCAAGGACAGGAAGCGCTTTCCATAAACCCATGAACTCACTAGCACATAGGATAGGTCCTCAAGAATGGTAAACTTAAACAGAAAAAGTCCCCCCCAGCATAGCAGAAACTAGGATAGAACCCTTGATCTTCCACTAGTTAGACACCCATTTTCTAACCATTTTGATGGTAGGTCAAAAGTTGAAGAATTGACCAACTAGGGCCAGCTAAAAGTCCGCCATCATTCTATTCACCTTTGAGTCTATGAGTGACAGTTCAACACCTTCCTTAGTCTAAACAAAATCCACCAGAAGAGCCTCCAAAGATTGGTGAGCTTCTCCAACAAGGGCCCCTTTCTAGTGGGTTTTGGGGAGGACAATGGGGTATTAGTAGAAGAGGACACTTTTTGAGATTCCTCCATTGACTCAATCACTGGGACCGTGATAGAGGAAATCACAGGAATGGCCTGGGGTCCATTTGGGCCAACAAGTGGGTCAGCCAGGGGGGCAGCATCTCCCCTAGGGGAGGCAGGCATGGGAGCCTGCAGTTTGAAATTTGAGCTTGAGCGAGAAATTGTAGAGTGGGAAAAATTGTTAAGGTTATTATGGAACAAGTTGTGAGAATGTGTACGGAATACTTTATTTAGACAACATTGCAAACATCAATGTGGAGAAATGTGCAACATTTCTTAGACTAATCCTAACAGACACCCACCTCGCTAACACACTACATACGCCTAAAACATAGAGAAAAAAATTAAGCACATGAATAGATAGAAGTGGAAGATATACAAAACATATAGTCTATGTTCCAAGCCACAAGGTCATATCATTCAATGCAAAGGAATGTAGACAATTCTTTCAACTAACTACTAGAGCACTTATATGTAAACACACACTTCAACATTCTTCAATGATTAAAAAATCTCTAATTATTCATCAAAAGTATTCTGCCTTCCAAGTTAGTGTCGTTCTTCCAATTCTCATCTTAACTATAGCTTTGATAATCAATGCACATATCATTCTAACAACAATACTTCTAGTTAGCAATAGAACAACATCTCACAAATAACACAACATAGAGAACACTAGCACAACTTCTTACCATCATCAATAACTCAATATGAAAGCAACAATGCATCTGGTATACATGCAACATTTTTTGACTGATGTGATGTTATTATTTGTTCATAGATTCTTTGAGACGTTTGTGAGCATACTAGAAATACCTTCTGAGTATGTTGCATGATTGGCTAAGGGATCTATAATGTCTTAAATTATATCAATGTACAATTTTGGTCCCTAGTTAGGTCTTTATTTTTATTTTTTAAGGCTTGCATGCCCATTATGTTTGACCCATCCTTGATTTTGCACATTTTTTGTATTTCGAGATCATAATTGACCACTAATCCAAATTTGAGTAAAAAATAATAACAAATAATTGACCACTAATTGAACCAAATTATTTGTTATAGATCATAATTGACCACTAATTGACCTTTGTGGTCTCCATAGTATCATTTTTGTAATTCCCAGATCATAATTGACCACTAATCCAAATTTAATGCACTATTAAAATTGGAATAGGTGTTAGAAATGTCAAAGGTAGAATTTTTAGCAGTATATTTTACCCCCACTTTAGTGAAATGATCAACACAAGGTATCAAGTGTACTAAAGGAGCTTATAAATTTATTCTCCTTAAACTCATATAGTGCATTAAATGCATTAATTACCTTGAAAATGATACTCTGGATACCATGAAGGTCAACCAAGAAGAAACAAAAGATGATCCTAGTGCTAAGAAAGAAACCACAATATCTATCATTAAAATTCAAGTACTTATAGGTTATCGATCCACTTATAGGTGATGAGTGAATGCATAAATTACTATGTTGGTCGCGAAAGGGAATAATCAAAGCTTAAACTTGTGAATTGATATGATAAATTTAATTATTGTTTCTATATCCTTTTGAACAATTTGAGAAGTTTTTGGCTTACAATGTATGTGTTTAAGTGGTACTACATGAGAAATGCCCTACAAGCAAATAGAAAATTCAATGTAAGAGGAATCCTATAGATATGGATGATAAAATCAATTAGTTATTATTAGTTCCTAACACAAGAAGGTATACTAATACTATCACATGGTGCAATTAAAAACTATTATAATATATTACTTGATCAATATGCACAAATTATTCTTCAACATGCTAACTTTGTGTTATATAGTTTGTGTTTTATTGCATATCTTTTCATTTTAAAATTTTTTTTATTGGAGATCCTATTGGCTATCGTATAAACGAGAAAGGAGAAAAAAGAATTTCCAAAACAACATTTTTAAGAAAATAAAATAATCTAACTATTGGTAAGAACCTTTAGGACAAATATGGTGGTGTTGAACACCTGTTCACATTAACTTTAGATTAATGTCATAGGTTGTTTGTCATTCTTTTGTGCTTTTACGCTTTTTATTTCACATATGGAAAATAGGGCATTGAAGTCTCTAGACATATTGGCATGGTTGTTGGATCTTGTGGTCTCTATGAATACTTGTCATTTTTTCTAATTCTATTAATATTAATAGAGTGAACCACAATAGTGGGTTACACTTTTTTTCCCGAATTGGCATAAAATGTACATTCTGATTTTATTTTTTACTTTCAGATGCATATTACCACTAAACTATTACAAGTTGGAAGATGTTCAATAAATTAGACTCTTTTAGGATTTTCTGTCTAGATTCTAAATATATTTTTTTAATTGATTTAAATCCATTTTTTAAAGAGTGATACTTATTCAATAGAGCATAACCTTTTTCCTAAAATATATATATCAGGTTGATTCTTTTGTCTTTAGTTTTGTAACATCCATATCTAATGCCTGCAATTGGTTTCATGACTTTATCCTGAGTATTTCATATTTTATTAACATTTGAAGTCGACTTAACAATAATTTTAACATATGTTCATTCCATAGCTTGTAACTTATTGTCTATTTGTCCAATTTTAATTTATTTTTTAATTTTTGATAGAAAGAAGACTTCAATACCTAGCGCATAGATATGTTTTAGAATTTTTTTACTTTCATTTACTACTTTTCCATGAACGTCAAACATAAATGTTTATGTTTTCTATGAAACCTACATTTGATCGACATCCAAAAACCTAAGCATAATAAACTCAAAACTTATTAAAATCATAATCATTGGAAAGTTAGTTTCGAGTTCTTGTGTCCTACATGTGGGTTTCTTAATATTATCCCATTTGAGCCCTCAAATTGAGCTTCTGAGGCCTGAAAACCTCATAATTTTATCAACCTTTGCAAAAACATGTCTATGAGGAGGTTTCAATAAAAACTAATTTCTATCGAAACCTTTTGGCATTTTACTGCGGTTAAATTTCTTAACTCCGGTACTTTCAAACAAAAATATTTAATGACTTTCGATAGAAACCTTTCTTAGTCGATTTAATATTTTTTAATACTATTGATGGTTTCATATAAATAAATTTATTTTTTTTCATTTTTTTAAATATGAAATTTGAAGAATAATTTTCATGCTAGAGAAGGAAGACATCTGGAAGTGAATTTTTTAATTTTCTAAAATTTTAACAGAGCATTTTCAAAGGAAAGCAATGTGAAATGAAATGACCAGGATAAATAAGACTACACAAAAGTATTAAACTAAAACTAAACAAAGGCTATGCGAAAAAAGATTGGAAATATATCATAGTAGGAAAGAAGGTACATCTCTCTCTCTCTCATGTCTTAAGGGGATGATTTAATACTTATCTCATTGAATGCATGAATGGTATTGTATTACTATATTTTTTTAAAGATTCTCTACCATAATCCCTTTATCTATTGATATTATTTTATTGTTGACCCTACTTTGTTTCATTCCATTATCATGGATTCCATGATTGGTTAATAATGTCATACATATACAAAATATATTAGTTATAATATCATAGATCATAGATCATAGATCATAGGTCAAGTATCTAATCATCAAATCATGTGCATAACATCATTAATAACATCATATAATACATCATAGATCAAGTATCTTTAAACATAAAATAATATGTATGTACAACATCAAAGTAATGTATCGAACATATTTAAATTAAGATCATCAAACACATTTTTACAGATGTACATAGGTATAACATCTAATGCATGTAAAGAATCTCATCATCAAATCATAGATCAAGTATATAATCATCAAATGTACATGTATATTTAACATTAAATATAAAATATGTCAAACATATAAAGTCTAGATCAAATAACATCAAATGTACCATGTCAAACATCTAAATTCTAGAGATCAAATAACATGAACTGCAACATGTCTCAAGAACATATAAAGTCTAGATCAAATAACATCAAATGTAATGTATGTCAAACATGTATAATGTCTAGGTCAAACTATACATCTATAAAATAAATGATTAAATGAGTAACTATATGTCCCAACACCCTGGGACTTATCATGAGGACTCCTCACTAAGAGGTCCTTAGAGGAACTATCATCCTGTGAAGGATGTGCCAAGCCCTGCAAAGAAAGTGATATTTATGCATCTGAGCATTAAATATATAAAATATAATCATTTAAAATAAAACATGTAAGAATATGTACAAATGAACAAATTTAAAACTTACATGCCTTTTATCACATGAATTGTACTTGAAATGCTAATTACGAGACCTGGAAACTCTGTGAAACATGGAAAGATCTCCAGGTTTGTGCGTGTATCTATATAGGAAATCAATCTTTGAATTATGGGCCGGTTTCCTATTAAATCACCTAAAAACTATATTTTCAAGGGAAAAGGGTAGAATTATATGCAGAATTAATCTATATCCAAAGGGTGATATACAAAAATATGAATTTTGAAAACCCCTTGTAGCCTGACGATTCACAATAATTCTCAAAAGATAACCTCGTTCACAACCCAAAACCCACTAACTCAATCAAATAAAGGTTAAGTAATAATCTTTTAGAAAGGGAAGATGTTTTGTATTGTCTAAAAATATTAAAACCAAATTAACATAAAATGTAGTCAATCAATGAATAATAACATGCAGAAATAATGAATACTTGAATTAAACCAATTAAAGGGTTTCACCAAAACCACATAAATTAAATTAAAAGAAAAAAATCAATACTGAAGAATGCCAAATATGAGAAGGATCAATATGTATTATCTCAAAACCAAAGAAATTTTCTATAGAAAGTCTAAAAATAAGTGAGCTACAATCAAAGATGCATGTTTTCTGTAATGCAAAAAAAATAAGCAATGATAAAGAACCCATGGAAAACCCCTAAGGCATGAACTTTATAGGAAGGTTAGCCTAAAATAACTAAAAGCCGAACTAAAAGATAAACTGTCTCATCAAAATCTGAAAAATTGAACCCAAATTTGTAAGGCTCTAAAAATAATGCAGAAAGAAGGATAAAACTCCTCAAATCTACTTGAAAATATTATGAAAACCCTCCTCATGAATGTATACATGAAATGCAATGCAAAATGAATCCCAACTAAACTCAAAAATGCTAAAAATAGCCATGAGTTGATCGTCCACAGGTGAAGAAAATAAAAACACCTCCTTGGCTGCAAATAGAACTCAAAGTGTGGAAAATTCCACCTCTCCATGCAAGATGAGCTCAAAATCAATTTTCCTATATGCTCTATATTTATCACTAAATATTTATTTAAAATAATTTTATTTCATAATTCTCTAATTATATTTAGTATGTTTAATATGTAAAAAATAATGAAATTAACTTAATATTAAATATGTAAAATATAAACACATTAATTTTATTTAATATATTTAATATTAAGTTAATTAAAGAATTTACTACATATTAAACATATTAAATATAATCAGCTTAATTTTAATAATATATATGTAATTAAAATTTAATATGTAATTGAAATCATCTATTAAATATACCTTATAATAGAGTATAACATATATTATTCATAATGTGTGGGTTTTACGCAGAAAAAAATCTCTACACAAATAAGAGGTGAAAGGGTGAACCCACAAAAGTGAGTCCCACTTTTGGGGATGAAGGATTTTTGATTGGGCGTCAAAAATGCCTTTTTGGGGTCTTCACCCGAAGTGGAGGTCTTCGGATGAAGGGGTAAGACCCCTTCATGCGAAGACCCTGACATGGGGTACTTCACATGAAGGAGTGAGAGCCCCTTCGCACGAAGACCCCCTTCACCTGAAGTACTCCTATGCAAGATTTCCTACAAATTTTTGGTGGAGGGGTCATTTTCACAATCGCTATTTCCAGCGAGCTTATGGACCGAAGAATTGGAGCGAACCCCGTGATGACCTTGTTTCCTTCATCCTTGTTGCCTTCTTTTTGACCTCCTTCCACTGTCATATATTCCAAGTACACACATTTTTCCTTTTTTAAATTATTTTTTATTATAAATTATACATTTATAAACTATTTTAGTTCATATTTTTTATTTTCAAATAGTTATTTCATTTTTAGTAAATTTTTATTTAAAAAAATTAAATTTAAGCTCCAAAATTATGTTAGTAAATGTTAGAAAATAGTAGAAAATGTTAGAGAATTTTAATTTATTAGTAATCTTATTGCTTGTTTTTAAATTATTTTTATTACAATATTTTAGAACATTAAGAAAATTTACAAAAAATTGAAACTTAAGGAAAATTTAGAAAAAATTGAAACCTTTGAAAACATTATAAAATTATTAGAAAATGTTAGAAAATTTAAGACTTTGTCTCTTCTCGTGCCCTTTAGGACTCTCTCATCAAACTCCTTAATACTCTGTCCACAACCTCTTAAGACACACTCTCTCTCTCTCTCTCTCTCTCTCTCTGAGTGAACCAACAATAGTGGGTTACACTTTTTTTCCTAAACAGACACTCAACTATACATTTTGAAAAACACTTTCAGATTTTGATGCATATTGTCATTGAACCATTTGAAATCGGAGGATGAAGTAAGTGTATATATATATATATATATATATATATATATATATATATATATATATATATGTATGTATGTATGTATGTATACATGTATGTATATATATATATATATATATATACACACACATGTATGTATATATACATATACATATACATATATATATATATACATGTATGTATATATACATATACATATACATATATATATACATGTATGTATATATACATATACATATACATATATATATATATATATATATATATATATATATATATATGTATATGTATATATACATGTATGTATATATACATATACATATATATATATATATATATATATATATACATATACATATACATATACATATATATACATGTATGTATATATACTATATATATATATATATATATATATATATATATATATATATATATATATATATATACAAATTTATGTATATATATATGTATATATATATATACATGTATGTATATATATATATACATGTATGTATATATACATATGTATATATATATATATACATACATATATATATATATATACATATATATATACATACATGTATATATACATACATATATATATACATACATACACACACAGACACACACACACATATATATATATATATATATATATATATATATATGATGAAGGGTGCTCTCCTTAATACCACAAACACATAACAGAAACAAAGAAACAACAACAATATGCAAGAACAGAAAATTGTCTTCTTATTATCTCCACAAATGTGGAATTACAAACTTTCAGAATTACAATATGCAAAGCCACATGGGCATTCCCTTACAATATTTTATAGGACAACCTCAAATCAATACCCCGATCTACTACCCAGAACTGCCCTAGACAACACTACGGGCCTTCTTTAAATAGACATTTTTCCACTGCCCGAGAAGGTTCCAAAAATTTAGCCCTTAGGGCTGACCAAACTTAGAATTATTTTATTTTTCAATTTATTACATCAGAGTCGGCTCAAAATAACTTTTGAAACCCGAACAGAAATTTTGAAGGAAAATTATTTTCTGCCATTTCAGGTGGCCTGACTTCTAGAGACCATAAGTCATCACCAGTTGACCCGATTGACTATTATAACCCCATTTCAAAAATGCCACAAAGCGCTCTACATGCTTGGTGCAAGCACTTGTCACCCAAATTTTTGACCTCATCCGAGCCCTCTAAAGCCTTCAAAACTGAGTTCAAAGTTTCCGAACCTTGCTGCCAATACCAAAAATCTTTAATATCTTCAAAACTAGACCTGATCTAGCCGTGAAACTTTGCTAGTAGGCTGATATGACTGAGATGAACCTCCACATGTAAAATCAGAACATTCTGAGAGTTATGACCAACTTACTAAAAATAGAAAGTTTCCATAAATAACAGCTCTACACAAGATAGCCCTTATTGAATACAAAAACATAAATATTTTTGGGTGATGCAAGATTGCTCTTACACCCAAGATGCTCCTGCATCAGACACCTGGGGTAATTTGAGAAGTGACCTTGTCATGTCTCAGGTGTGTAGAGGAAAACCAAGATGGTTAACCTCCTCTTTTGTTAGCCATGATGAATCTTCAATAGGTCACCCTTTCCATTTGATTAAATACTCTTCATATGTCCTATTCCTTGTGCTTCTACCAACATGACTATCCAGTATGTCTTCAATCTCCTTGATATCTGAACTGGTTGTTGGAATACTCCACTGTGCTGCTATAACCTCATCTTCAATACCTCCTTCATGATACTCTATCAGATCTGAAATGTTAAACACTGGTGAAATATTTAGCTGAGTAGGCAATTCTACCTCATATGCATTTCCCGAATCATGCTTCTTCAGTACCCTGCATGGCCCAAACTTCTTCATTTTCAACTTGTTATATGTACCAACTGGAAATCACTCCTTCCATAAATGAACCATGACTTCATCTCCAACCTGAAACTCCTTATGCCTCCTTTTCTCATCTACCTTAGCCTTATACTGTGCATTCATCTTGGTAATATGCTTCCTCACCTCCTCATGGATATTCTTTAAGTGTTCTGCAAAATCCTCAATTGCAGCACTACTTATTTCTCCTTTATCTATCTTTCTCAACTCAAATGCATTTCTGGGACTACTCCGATATACAATCTGGAATGGTGATTTACTAGTGCTCCTATTGATAGAATTATTATATGCAAACTCTACCTATGGTAAAATCAAATCCCATATTGTTGGCTTATCTCCAACCAAACATCTCAGCAAATTTTTCAAACTCCTATTCACCACCTTTGTCTGTCCATTAGTCTGTGGATGATGTGATGAACTGAACTTCAAATCTATCTTCAACTTCTTCCATAATGTATGCCAGAAATATCCAACAAACTTAGTGTCCCTATCTAAAACTATACTCTTTGGCAAACCATGTAGTCTCACTACTCTGAAAAACAATTCTGCTACATGAACAACATCATTAGTCTTCTTGCAGGGAATAAAATGTGCCATCTTTGAAAATTTGTCAACTACCACAAAAATTGAATCATGTCCTCGCTGTGTCCTTGGTAAACCAAGAACAAAGTCCATACTGATATCCTCCCAAGGCTTCTCTAGGACAGGTAATGGTTGATACAACCCTGTATTCTGCTTCACTCATTTCGCCATCTGACATACTCTGCAACTCTATACAAACTACTTGACATCTTGCTACAACTGTGGCCAATAATAATTCTCACTAACCAAAGCAAGAGTTTTATCATGACCAAAATGTCCAACTAATCCTCCACTATGCTTCTCCTTGATGAGATTCTCCCTCATAGAACTTCTTGGAATGCACAACTGACTCCCTCTAAATAGCATATCATCTTGAATGATGAAATCCAACCACTTCATCCTATCTAGAGTAACAGGTTCTTTACAAGCTTTCCAAGCTTCACCAAAATTAGGATCCTCTAGATACAAATTCTTGAGTTCCTTGAACCCAACCACCTCAATCTACATCTCTATCAGCAATAGTTGCTTTCTGCTAAGAGCGTCTACAACCTTGTTAGACTTTCCACTCCTGTGTTTCAAAACAAATGTATAACTCTACAAAAATTCAACCCATTTCAAATGCCTTTGATTCAACTTTCCTTGACTATTCAAATATTGCAAAGCTTGATGATCAGTATACAAAACAAACTCCTTAGGAAGCATATAGTGTCTCCACTTCTTCAATGCCTGAACTATAGCATAAAATTCCTGATCATAAACAAAATATTTTCTCTTGGCATCATTTAACTTCTTACTGAAATAAGCAATAGGTTTACCTTCTTGACTCATAATAGCTCCTATTGTAGTACCACTAGCATCACAGTCTACTTAAAACACCTTATTAAAATTTGGAAGTGTTAAAAAAAAGTTGTTCTGTAACCTTTTGTTTCAACAATTGAAAACTCTTTTCTACCCCATTAGTCCACTTGAACTCTTTTCTATCCCCTCTCATTGTTTCAGTCAAGGGTCCACAAATACTGCTAAAATTTATGATAAACTTTCTGTAAAAGCTAGCCAAACCATGAAAAGATCTTACCTCAGTAGCACTCTTTGGAGTAGGCCATTGAAGGATAGCCTGTACCTTCTCTTGGTCCATTTTTAGACCTTCTACTGAAACTACAAATCCCAAATACACTAATTCCTTCTTCACAAAACTGCACTTCTTCAAATTAATTTACAATTTCTCATCTCTCAGCTTCTCAAACACTATATGAATATGAATCATATGCTCTTCCAATGTCTTACTAAAGATCAAAATATCATCTAGGTACACAATGAAAAACTTACTCAGAAATTCTTTTAGAACCTCGTTCATGAGCTGCATGAAGGTGCTCGGTGCATTGGTTAGCCCAAAAAGCATGACTAACCACTCATACAGTCCTTCCTTTGTCTTGAAGGCAGTCTTCCATTTATCTCCTTCTCTGATCCGAATCTAGTGATATCCACTCTTCAGATCTATCTTTGAAAAATACATAGCTCTACTCAAACAATCCATAATATCATCCATTTGTGGCAATGGAAACCTATACTTGATTGTGATCTTGTTTATTGCTCTGGAATCTATACACATCCTCCATTCTCCATTCTTCTTTGGCGCTAATACTGCTAGTATGGCACAAGGACTTAGACTCTCTTGAATCAACCCCTTCTGCAATAACTCATGTACTTGTCTGTTCAACTCTTCACTTTCTGTTGGTGTCATTCTGTGTGCTGCCTTGTTTGGCAAACTGGCTCTTGGAATCAAATCCATCTGATGACTGATCTTCCTTACCAGTGGTAATCCATCAGGTACATTATCAGATACAATATCCTGAAACTCATTCAACAAATTTGCAACTTCTATAGGTACATCCTCTACTTCCTCTTTACCAGCTTTTGGAATTAAAGAAAAACACACATGCTCATGCCTCATACCATCTAGGAATTTTCTTCCATCAACAAATGTTATTTTTGCATTACCACATACCTTTTCATCGATCTCCTTCAATGACTTTAGCTTATGTCACACCCCATCCTTTGTTAGGAAATAGGTATTCGCATGACCATCATGTATAGCACATCTGTCAAACTACCATGGTCTACGCAACAACATATGTCATGCATCCATAGATATGATATCACATAGTACCTCATCTTGGTACCTGCCAATATTGAACTTTACTAGGCATTGTTCACTGACCACGACCTTGTGGTCATCTTGCGCCTAGGCAATCCGATATGGATGTCGATGTTTCTATCTCTTAAGCTTCAACTTTGTCACCATCTCTTCTGACACCAAATTGGTAGTGCTTCCACTATCAATAATCACATCACAACATTTATCCTCATACTTGCATCTAATGTGAAACAAGCTCCTCCTTTGTTTAGGTTCATTCTCACCACTCAATAGGACTCTTCTATTAATCAACATTTCTCCTCTTTCAGCATCTTTTGAATTTGATGATCTGGCATCTTCATCTACATGTGCAACTCTAGCCTGGCCTTCATTCCTCCTATCTGTCCTTCCTTGGCGTTGAGGACATTCAAATGCCCTATGACCTTCTCCATAGTGAAAACATGTTCTACGGAAGCCTCCTCTTCCTAAACCTTGTCCTCTTCCTCTTCCTCTCTGATCTCTATTGTTCTGATCTTGGAAATGATTGGAATTGTTTCCTCTTTGATTTTGACTACTACTGGCCTCATCCTTCTTTTTTGAATCTTCATTTTGGCCTCCATATGACCATCCACCAGATCGTCCACCGTGAGCTCTTCCATTTTGTCTGCTCTTGAACTTGTTACCATAATTTCCCTATGCATGCAAATTTGGCTGAAAATCATCCCCAGGCCTCTGTTTTCATCTTGTCTACCATCCCTGAAATTTTCATGGATTTATCCCCTATTTTTTGGCCTCTGCAAATTTTTTATCTCCTTGGTCTGCAATTGAAAAGTTTGAAAAACTAGCCATTGGTATTCAAAAAATCCTAAAAAGCCCTTTAGCCTTGTTATAATTTGCTGTTACCCTTTTTTTGATCACTTAAGTCACCCAATTTGCACGTTCCTTTATAAATCTTTCAGTCGCCAAGTCTCTGATTCCTGATGGTTAACCCCTTAACACTCAGTGATCCCACGAGCGGTTACCATTAGTTGGCGATCTTAGTTCAAGCAGCCAAACAAGATTCTTAATTTGAAAGTTGTCGCATGATCTCATAGGGTCGGAAGATTCCTTGAAATCTTGTGAGGATCATCGATTTCTCCTACCTATAGAAGTTTAACCTGTCAGTGGGACCGCTACCACCTCATCTTATTTGGAAGCTCCTGATTCGTCGGTGGTCTAATGATTTAATAGTTTGTCAGTGGGGCCGTCTTCCTTGGTAGGTTAAGTTCTGATCAGATCATGTGGTCGTCATTGTACCGGAGGCTCAAGATGCATGTGTTTTATTGTAGTAGTATAGCGAGAGTCGTAGATCCTTCTCCATCACCTGACTTCTATCAGTGGGTCCTATGTCAGAGACAAATGCTACGTGGATCTATTTTCACGGCCTGTGATTAGCTGAGGTTGAGTATAGGTGGAAGGTCTATCAGTGGGGCCAGGCCCTTTCAATAGTTAGGAGGCTCTGACATCTATGGGGGATCGATGACCAGCATGTGTTCTCAAGGGTTTGTGTCAGGGCTTGTGATCTTATGATAGCCACTGATCTTGGTTTTTGTCAGAGCTTCCTTCAATGGGTCCTTATATGCTGACATGCTTGAATTTGGTTGGTTCATGTGGTGATGACTGGATCTGTCATGTGTCCGTTTATCAGAGGGGTCTCAGAAAGGTAAGGATCTACAGCTGGCGTAAAAGCATAAGGAATATTCTGGGGCTATGAGATCATGTGCATGTCATTAGATCAGTATCTTAGGTAGTGGGTCTGATGTCAGACAATTGCAATGTGTATCCGAAATGGAGCAGTTTGATTGGTTGTTTGATGTGCAACATGGCCGATGTCAGTGGGCCCATGGGGTCAGGGCTTTCTAAAGAAGGTAAAACATGATCAGATCTCATGGCTATCATTATACCAGAGATCCAAAGTGCTCGATCATTATCATAGTGGTATAGCGACAGCCATCTGATGGTGTTCTCAGGGACATGGGTCCAGTGACTTGCTAGAGATGCTAATTTGGTCATTTTCTATTGGTTGTTGACTGCTGCGGTGGTGGTTGACTTGTCAGAAAGGGGTTTTAGACTATTTTAAAGGGTGCATCTAGGCCGTTCATCTGTCGGGAAGGTTATTCATCAACGGTTACATTTTAAAGTTTGTTGCTAGCTGTTATATTTCAAAATTTGAATGCTTTCTATTGGTTTTGCTAGGGTTTTGCCTTCTTTTGGCCATACATGACATCGGTTAGCTTCAGAGTTAATTCTTAGGATGGTTGTGGTTGAGAGGGTGATGGAAGTGACCGTTGGCTAGTGTTGTAGGGTACTATGCCACATTTTCACACCAGGAAGTCCTAGAAGGAGTTGGCGCCACCTTTTCACAATACCTCTTCCAGGGAAATAAGATCAGATTTGAAGCCTTCATGGCTTAGTGGAGTTGCAGGTGAGTAGATAGGTCAAGGTTGTTGTCTCTACAGGTGGAGTTAGTCTAGGATCAACACGTAAGGAGAAAGATCTGATCTGATGACTAATTCTCAGAGATTTTCATGATGAGTAATCAGTATACCTTTAGGGTTTGAATATTTTATGTAAAATCTTGTAACCCTAGTTAAGTTTTTTGACTCTTGCCTACGTACAAGAGTATGTATATATTGTTTTGGAGCCTGTAGTGCTCAAGAGTTGGACAATTTGTAGAAGAAAATTTACCTTTTCTTAAAGGCCATCTATGGTATCATTTCTACCCCCTGGCTCATACAGTTGTATTTCTCCCATTGATGATTCAAATATTGTAGAGGTATTTTGTGACAACCCTTCATGTCCCTATGCTTCCTTGTCTAGATTATCTCTTATTGGATCAAAGTATATGCATGTTTTCAGTAATTATTTTAGGGTGCCTGATCCTGCTTGCTTTCTACAATTTTGTGTGTTACTATGTTTGATTTGATTTAGATGTTCTTGTGGGTATACCTTAGCCCCCTTAACAGTCTTGTCTCAATCCTACACCAAGTTGTAGAAGTGAATGTCTATTTGCAGGTCATAAATTATGTTTTATTCTCAGGCCCTCTTATGAAATACTTATGCAAGCCTATTCAATAAGTTGTGACCTACTAGACCTGAACTTTTCTTTGATTTCATTCCTACATACTGAGATCCAAACCCTAGTTTTGATGCATCACCTAGTAGGTAGTTTTCTTTTCAAGTCATTTCCCTTACAAGCATTCCTTCTATCCATTTTCCTCCAAAAGTTTTACTTTCATGTCTAAAAGAAAATTAAGGTGATTATCCAAGAGGAACTAGCCTAGAACCTGGAGGTTTCATCTCAGTTAGCAAAGGTCCCACAACTTGGAGATGATTCCCATGTTATACTAAGTTATCAAGACCAAGAGAGCTTGAGACAAAGGTGCAAACTCAATGTATAACAATTTTGGCACGCCCGGTGGGACTAGAAGTTATTAAAATTCAAAGATATGCTCTCTTTGATATGCAGATTGCATAGTGTAGGCTTTTAGAAGTTATTCTATCAAGTATATCTGGTGACTCCATTGATTTCAAGGATCCAGGCTACCTTGTTCAAAGTTTTATGAGAAAGATTGAGACCAGAAGCTCAAAGCCCACTAAAATTTTCAGAGTTTCCCTCAAAGAGAAGTCATAAAGGCAGGTCAACTCAAAGAACATCCCATGTAAGGAGAGTTCAGTCTACACCTCCTAATACCTCAGAAAGGAGACCTTTTCCCTTTCATTCCAAAATAAGAGGCAGATATCTAACTAGAGATCTAGAAGAAGATTCAAATCTAGCAGCAAATACAACTCACATAGTTTTTAATCTTTAGATCCCAGCTCCTACAATGGCTAGACCATTTTCTTTTGCACCATTCAACCAAGGTAGCCAATTGGCCTTTGCTCAACATCATGATGTGCCCTTGGTGGCACTTAAGAGTATACCTGATTTCATAGGTGAAGGGAAGACAACTACTTTTGAGCACATAAGAGATGTGACCACCATATGCAGCATACATAACATTACTTAAGAAGATGTGGCTACAAAGTTATTAGCAGCCTCTCTAAAAGGTAAGGCTCTATAATGGTTTAGAACTCTAACTGTTGGTTCTATTACTTCTTCGGATGAGTTAGGGGATGCATTAAGTAAACATTTTGAGGATAAATCAGATAATTTGTCTCTAGTTGAGCAGTTAACAACTATTAAGAGAGACCCTCAAGAACAAATGACAAATTACAATAGTAGATTCCTTAAAACATGGAATAGAATCCCAGTCTTAGTAAGACCATCAACAGACCATGCTTTCCTTTATTATTTACAAAGTCTGAATGGTCAAATTTCTATCATGATCCTGTCTATGGGTGGTACTTCTCTACCCCAGGCCTTTGACATAGCTATCAGGGCTGAAAACTATTTAATCCAAGAAGGCATGATTGCTAGAAGGCCTCCAACGCCCATTTTTCCTAGCCTTCAACCCATTGCACCTACCCAAGTACCCCCATTTACCCCTATTCCCACCATTTTGGCACCCCAAGCTAGTACTAATGGTCAGGAGTTAACAACTAGTTTCTCTCAAGAGCTGCAAGAGATAAAGAATAGTCAGCAAAGCAGTCAACAAGAAATGACAAACTTGTTGTAGACCTTGACTAAGGAGGTCACAAATTTGAAGAAACAAGCTCAAGGAATCAGACCACCATTTCAGACACAAGGCCAAGGTCCTAGTCAGCAATATCAAAATCAAGGATAGCCTTATCAACAAAATAGGCCACCATACCAAGGAGGCTATCAAGGAAAAATACAAATTTTTAATCAGAGACCATTCAAACCATATAACCCTACACCTCTAAATTTTGCAAATCCAGTGAGGGATATGGTTCCTAGTCAAAATAATGTGGCTATGGAGAATGAATGGTGTTTTCCTTGTAATTAGCCAAATAATCAAGCTACATGTTCAAATGCATGGATGAACCAAGCTCTAATGGTTCAAAATGCCTCGCAAGCTCAATCAGAGGTTTCATCCAGTGGGTCAGTGCCTCAACAAGAATCACAAGAGAATGAGGCTGCCCTTTTCAATTGGGAGCAACCAGACTTCAATGGAGTCGATGATGAGGCTACTTTTGTTGCCTTTACAAGATCAAAGAGAAGAGCTCAAGACATGGAGAGAGCAGATTCCAACTCCAAAGCTACTACATCTATAGAGCCACTACAACAAGCTAATCCCATCACATCTAAGGAGGCTCTTGTCATTACAAGCAAACAAGGCCAGCATTCCAAAGAGGTGGAGCCCATCATAGTGAAAACACAACAAAGAGTACAAATTGTGACACCATTTAATATTGTAGATAACATGATGAAGGTGAATGTCACCATGTCCATGTGGGACTCTTTGGCTCTTCTAGGATAGTCTAAAATTTTGAAGAAGGCTATGACAGAGGTAGTGACTCCTCAACCTGCAAAAGAAGCTGCAAAGCCAGTCTTGGTTAACACTGATCAAGAAAAAGAGGCTCCAAGTAGCAACTCCAAGGATAATGCCACACAAGGTAGGAATTCAAAGCCACCTCCCTTTTATGTATCTTTAATCATTGGAAAATCTTTGGTGCATAATTGTATGGTAGATAGTGTAGCTACTAGCACTGTAATGCCTAAGAAAGTAGTTGACTAGTTAGGACTAAAATATGAGCCCTTCCAAAAGAAGGTTACCCAACTTGATGGATCCTCGATCAATAATATAGGTGTGGCTAAGGATACCAGTCTAATCCTACATGCTAGTCCTAATTTCTCAATCCTCCTTCATATATATATATCATAGATCTCCTTGCATTATTTGCTATATGTCTTTCAAGGGAGTTTACAACCAAGATAGGAGGCTACTTATCTTCTGACTAGTCTCACATGCTATTTCATACAAGATATGTGACCAAGGTCACCATCAAGTCAGAACCATTAGCAGCACACCATATAGAGCCATACGTATCCAATGCCATCAATGTAAACTACCCTATATTTGAAGACAGTGACTTCCAAACCATTAGTGAAACAAGCACAATGATAGAAAGTATCCCTAATATTCTTCTAGATGAAAGAGATTCAAAGGTCCAAGATAATCTTGTTTGGGATTTTGGGTTGGGAAGTTATTTAATACAAGAAAGTAATGCTACAGAGCCAAGCCTTTTTAAAGAAAGTACTGATTCAATGGATTAGAATAATTAGGTTTGGGAACTATTTTTTGATGGAGCTAGAAGTAGACATGGTTCTGGTTGTGGTGCTATGTTAGTGTCCCCAAAAGGAGAAAGGTATTATACTACCTTTAGATTCAATTTATCCTGCACTAGCAATATTGCAAAGTATGAAAGTCTAGTCAATGGACTAGAATGGGCTTGAAAAAGAGGTCTTAAGGCCTTAAAAGTTTATGGTGACAGTGAGTTAGTTGTCAGCCAAGTAAGGGGGATAAGTGCAACCAAGAATGACACTTTGAAAGCATACAAACATAGAGTTTGGGATGTAATTGAAGATTTCCATGCTTTCAATATTGTTGCTATCCCTAGGAAGCTAAATCAAAATGCAAATAGGTTAGTTGCTGTTGGATCCCAATATGACATCCCAAATAGCATTTCAAAAGAAGTGGATCAAAAACATATCAAAGTGATTGTCCAACCCTCTATTCCTAATAATGATGTCAATTGGCAGGTGTTTGACAATGATGAACAAATTCTGCAATTCTTAATTGAAGAAGATGTTTTTTCAGAACACAATGAAGATAGGCTATCACAAAACTATGGCGATCAAGTGATACAAATCAAGTCTAATAAGATGCCTAGGGGTCTTGTTACTTTAGAGACTGTCTTCAACAAGGATGATGAAGTTAAGAAAAATAAAGCTGGCCTGGTAGTCCAACAAGAACATTGTGTTGACTTAGAGTTAGAACCAGGTAAGAGATTACAATTTGGAAAAGTGAACACTGAATTGGAAAAGCAAGCGTACACTCAGTTATTTAGAGAATTCAGTGATGTTTTTGCATGGAAATATGAGGATCTCAAAGGTTTTGACCCATCCCTTGCTTAGCACACTATTGAATTAGAACCAAATGCCAAACTAGTGAGGCAAAAGCAAAGGCCTGTTAATCCCAAGCTTGAGCCACTTATGCATAAAGAAGTGCTCAAATTAATAGAAAGTGGTATCATCTACCCCATTAAGCATACTAGTTGGGTTTCAAACCTTGTTCCTATCAGGAAGAAGAATGGGGAATTGAGGTTGTGTGTTGACTTTAGGGATCTTAACAGGGCCTCTCTCAAAGACCACCATCCACTACCCTCTATGGAGAAAATCTTACAATGTGTCTCTGGATCTGAGAGATTTTCATTATTGGATGGCTATTCAGGATACAATCAGATCTTAGTTAATGAAGAGGATCAATATAAGACTGCATTTACAACCAAGTGGGGAACCATGGCTTATCAAAAGATGCCCTTTGGTTTGTCAAATGCAGGTGCTACATTTCAAAAGGTGATGGATATGGCCTTTAAGAGCCTAATGTACAAGTTTGTGTTGGTCTACTTAGATGACATAATTGTCTATTCAAAGCATGCATTAGATCATATCAAACATTTGAAAAAGATTTTTGAAAGGTGTAGAGAGTTTGGGATATCTCTTAATCCCAAGAAATGCATGTTTGCAGTTCATGAAGGAAAACTATTGGGATATGTAGTATCCAAAGAAGAAATTACAGTGGATCCTGAAAGAATTGTAGCTATCCTAGAGCTACCCCTACCACATCATAAGAAAAGTCTCCAATCTTTCATAGGAAAGATTAACTTTGTTAGGAGGTTCTTGCCTAACATTGCAGATTTACTTAGGCCTTTGACAACCATGTTAAAGAAGAGTTCAGCTTTCAGTTGGACCAAAGAAGGGAAAGTCAATTTCCAAGCTATCAAAGAGGCCTTAACAGAAGCCCCTACTCTCCTAAACCCAAATTTTAGTAAGGATTTCATCCTTTATGCTTATGGAGGTCATGATGCCATCTTTGCAATGCTGACTCAAGAAAATTCAGATGGATTGGAGCAGCCTATTGCTTTCTTTAGCAAAGGTTTGGAAGAGTATGAACAAAGATACTCTTTTGTAGAGAAACATGTACTTGCTATGGTGAAGAGCCTTAAAAAGTTTAGATATCTATTGACTCATAGCAAGGTGCATTTAAAAGTTACTCATCCAAGTCTCACATTTTTTTTGCTTTCCAAGGACCTAAATGAGAAAAGAGCTGGTTGGATCGCCAAGGTGATGGAATATGAAATTGATATTTAGACTACCAAGCTAGTCAGAGGAAGAGGTCTTTGTGAGCATTTGGAAAAGGATGAAAGTTCAAAGAAATCAGAGCAAATGGATGCATCTCTAGTGGTGCATGATACAGAAGAACAAGACAAGGCAACAAGCTGGTTGCCTAATATGATCAATTATTTAAAGACAAGACAATGTCCTGCAGGTTTGGATTCAACAAAAAGAAGGTATTTTAGGTTACAATCTATTCCTTTTGTGTTGATTGATGATGTTCTTTTTAGAAAGGATCACAATGGTGTCCTTTTAAGATGCATAGATTCAGAAAAGGTAGCAGACATCCTATTTGAGTTTCATGATGGACCTTTCGGAGGTCACTTTTCTCCTAGGACTACTGCTTTTAAGATCATGAGGACTGGATACTATTGGCCATCTATCTTTAAGGATAGTCATGATTATGTCAGAAGATGCATCAAGTGTGCCATGTTTATAGGAAAGGAAAGGCTTGCAGCCTTGCCCCTACAACCAATCAAAACAAAGCAACCTTTCATGAAGTGGGGTATAGATTTTATTGGCATGATTAACCCTCCATCTAGTGCAGGCCATAAATGGATAATCACTACAACAAATTATTTCACGAGATGGACAGAGGCAGTTGCATTAAAAGAAGCAAATGAGCATGTTGTCTTGGGTTTTTATGATGATATAGTTCATAGGTTTGGCACTCCTGATTCCATCATTTCAAATAATGCATTGGCATTCATAGGCCTCAAAGTCTTAGAATGGGTAGTCAAGAATGACATCTATATAAATACAAATTCAAATTATTACCCTTAGGGTAATGGCTTAGCAGAATCAACAAATAAGAACTTGATTAGGATAATCAAGAAGACCCTGCAGGATAATCAGAGAGATTGGCATAATAAGTTGATGTCTGCATTGTGGTTAAATAGAATTACCCCAAAGAAGATCATTGGCAATTCTCCTTATGTGCTAGTGTATGGAAGAGAGGCTAGGTTGTCCATTTCAACTGAATTACTAGCTTTGGACTTGGCTACTTAGTATGCCCTGTTTGATGAAGAAGATCCCTTACAGATCAGATATGCTCAATTGATAGAATTGGAAGAACTCAGAGATAAATCCATGAAAGATATGGAATTCCATCAGATTCAGACAAAGAAGAACTTTGATAGAAGGGCCAGAATCAGAGATTTCAAGGTTGGGGATATAGTCCTCAAATGGGATGAGTTCAGGTCAAGACCTGGCAGACACACAAAATTTGACTCCTTTTGGGGTGGGCCATTTGTAATCATAGAATGTAGGGGCTCCAATTATTTTCAACTATCAAATATGGAAGGATATGCCTTGCCTATCTCAGTTAATGGTTTCCACTTGAAGCCCTATTTTGAGGTTAATCCCTCTCTGTAAACTTTTGTAAATACTTTCCTCCTTTCTAGTTTAATTTCCTGCTTTTCAAGAAGTGCTCTTAGCACAGTTCCAGTTCTGTCTCCCTATGAGATTTTTGTTCCTATGGTAACCCCATGCCTAATGGATTGTCAAGGTCATTGGTTTTCCATGTCTAGCAGGTTGACATCCACCAGAAATTGCCAAAATGTTACCATAATTTCCCCGTGCATGCAAATTTGGCTGAAAATCATCCCCAGGCCTCTATTTTCATCTTGTCTACCATCCCTAAAATTTTCATGGATTTATCCCCTATTCTCTGGCCTCTGAAAATTTGTTATCTCCCTAGTCTATAGTTGAAAAGTTTGAAAAACTAGCCATTGGTATTCAAAAAATCCTAAAAAACCCTTTGGCCTTGTTATAATTTGCTGTTACCCTTTTTCAGGTCACTTAAGTCACCCAATTTGCACGTGCCTTTATAAATCTTTTAGTCACCAAGTCTCCAATTCCTGGTGATTAACCCCTTAACACTCAATGATCTCATAGGTGGTTACCATTAGTTGGCGGTCTTAGTTTAAGAAGCCAAACAAGATTCTTAATCTGACGGTTGTCGCATGATCTCATAGGGTCGGAAGATTCCTTGAGATCTTGCGACGATCATCAATTTCTCCTACCTACAGAAGTTTAATGTGTCAGTGGGACCATTGCCACCTCATCTTATTTGGTAGCTCCTGATTCATCGGTGGTCTAATGATTCGACAGTTTGTTAATGGGGCCATCTTCCTTGGTGGGTTAAGTTCCAATCAAATCATGTGGTCGTCATTGTATCGGAGGCTCAAGATGCACATGTTTTATTGTGGTGGTATAGCGATAGCCGTAGATCCTTCTCCATTGCCTAACTTATGTCAATGGGTCCTATGTCAGAGACAAATGCTACATGGATCCATTTTGGCGGCCTGTGATTGGCTGAGGTTGAGTACAGGTGGAAGGTCTGTCAGTGGGGCCGGGCCCTTTCAGTGGTCAGAGGCTCTGACATCTGCAGGGGATTGATGATCAATGTGTGTTCTCAAGGGTTTATGTTAGTGCTTGTGATCTTATGATAGCCACTGATCTTGGTTTGTGTCAGAGCTTCCTTTGGTGGGTCCTTATATGCTGACATGCTCGAATTTGGTTGGTTCACGTGGTGATGACTAGATCTGTCGTGGGTCTATTTGTCAGAGGGGTCTCAAAAAGGTAAGGATCTATAGCTAGTGTAAAAGTGTAAAGAAATTCTAGGGCTATGAGATCATGCACCCGTCATTAGATCGGTATCTCAGGCAGTGGATCCGATGTCAGATAGTTGCAACGTGTATCCGAAATGGCATAGTTTGATTGGTTGTTTGATGTGCAACATGGCTGATGTCAGTAGGCCCTTGGGGTCAGGGCTTTCTAAAGAAGGTAAAACATGATCATATCTCATGGCTATTATTATACCGAAGATCCAAAGTGCTTGATCATTATCGCAGCTATATAGCGATAGCCATCCGATGGTGTTCTCAGGGACGTGGGTCTGGTAACTTGCCAGAGATGCTGATTTGGTCATTTTCTATTGGTTGCTGACTGTTGCGGTGGTAGTTGACTTGTCAAAAAGGGGTTTTAGACTGTTTTAAAGGGTGCATCTAGGCCATTCATCTGTCAGGAGGTTATTCATCAACAGTTACATTTTAAAGTTTGTTGCTAGCTGTTATATTTCAAAATTTGAATGCTTTTTGTTGGTATTGCTAGGGTTTTGCATTCTTTTAGCCATACACGATGTCAGTTAGCTCAGGAGTTTAATTCTTAGGATAGTTGTGGTTGAGAGGGTGATGGAAGTGACCGTTGGCCGACGTTGCAGGGTACTGTGCCACATTTTCATGCTAGGAAGTTCTAGAAGGAGTTGGTGCCAGCTTTTCACAATATCTCTTCCAGGGAAATAAGATCAGATTTGAAGCCTTCATGGCTTAGTGGAGTTGTAGGTGGGTAGATAGGTCGAGGTTGTTGTGTCTATAGGTGGAATCAGTCTAGGATCAACATGCAAGGAGAAAGATCTGATCTGATGACCGGTTCTCAAAGATTTTCATGATGAGTAATCAGTGTACCTTTAGGGTTTGAATATTTTATGTAAAATCTTGTAACTCTAGTTAGGTTTTTTGACTATTGCCTGTGTAAAAGAGTATGTATATATTGTTTTGGAGCCTTTAGTGCTCAAGAGTTGGACAATTTGTAAAAGAAAATTCACCTTTTCTTAAAGGCTATCTGTGGTATCATTTCTACACCCTGGCTCATATAGTTGTATTTCTCCATTGATGATTCAAATATTGTAGAGGTATTTTGTGACAATCCTTCATGTCCCTATGCTTCCTTGTTTAGATTATCTCTTATTGGATCAAAGTATATGCATGTTTTTAGTTATTATTTTGGGGTTCCTGATCCCTCTTGCTTTCTACAATTTTGTGTGTTACTATATTTGATTTGATTTATATGTTCTTGTGGGTATACCTCAGCCCCCTTAACAGTCTTGTCTCAATCCTACAGCAAGTTGTAGAAGTGAATGTCTATTTGCAGGTCATAAGTTGTGTCTTATTCTCAGGCCCTCTTATGAAATACTTATGCAAGCCTATTCAGTAGGTTGTGACCTACTAGACCTAAACTTTTCATTGATTTCATTGCTACATACTGAGATCCAAACCCTAGTTTTGGTGCATCACCTAGTAGGTAGTTTTCTTTTCAAGTCATTTCCCTTACAAGCATTACTTTTATCCCTTTTCCTCCAAAATTTTTACTTTCATGTCTAAAAGCAAATTAAGGTGATTATCAAAGAGGAACTAGCCTAGAACCTAGAGGTTTCATCTCAGTTAGCAAAGGTCCCACAACCTAGAGATGATTCCCATGTTATACTGAGTTATCAAGACCAAGAGAGCTTGAGACAAAGGTGAAAACTCAGTGTATAATAGAACTTCTTGTTTAGCTTTTCCTCTGCTTTTAGGGAAAACTAGTATGCCTCTTCAATACTATTTATTCGAACTAGATTCAGCTCCTCCTGAATGCTTGGCCTTAACCCATTAAGGTAACGAACAACTTTCTCCTTATCAGCTTCCGCATGGCCTATTCTGATAAGGATTCGATAGAACTCCTATGTATACTCCTGAACAGATCTTCCTGCTTGCTTCAAACTTTGCATTTTCTTCAGCAGGTCAAGCTCATAATCAACAGGAATGAACTACTGCTTCAATTTTTCCACCATTCAATCCCATCTTGTGATTTTATCTTTCCCTCTTCTATTTCACTCCAATTGAATCTCTTGCCACCAGATCTTCGCATGACCCTTCAATCTTAGGTCTTTTTTCGATCTTAGAAATGGCTCAAAAAAGTCTTTCTTCCTCCTGGTTCACAACTTCGACTTCTCCTTCTTGATCTTCTTCTTTGGCTTCATCCTCACTTTCATCTCTAACATTAAGATTCATTCCTCTATGAATCTCCTCTTGCAATGCTCGCACTTGTCTCTACAGTGCCCTAACCTCAGGTGTTACAACACCAGCTCTTCCACCACATTCCCTTCATGGAGGAATTTTTGCACTTCTCACTGAAACCCTAACCCTGGTCCTAGTGCAAACTACCTCATAGTTGGCAATCTATTTACACACTTAGGAACTCCTACTCTAATACCACTTGATGAAGGGTGCTCCCCTTAATACCACAAACACATAACAGAAATAGAGAAACAACAATAATATGCAAGAACATAAAATTGGCTTCTTATTATCTCCATAAATGTGGAATTACAAACTTTTAGAATTACAATATGCAAAGCCACATGGGCATTCCCTCACAATATTCTGTAGGAAAAAGCCTCAAATCAATACCCCGATCTACTACCCAGAACTACCCTAGACAACACTACGGGCCTTCTTTATATAGGCATTTTTCCACTGCCCGAGAAGGTTCCAAAAATTTAGCCCTTAGGGCCGACCAAACTTAGAATTACTTTATTTTTCAATTTATTACATTAGAGTTGGCTCAAAATAACTTTTGAAACCTGAACATAAATTTTGAAGGAAAATTATTTTCCACCATTTCAGGTGGCCCGACTTTCGAAGACCATAAGTCATCACCAGTTGACCTGATTGACTATTATAACCACATTTAGGAAATGCCACGAAGTGCTCTACAGGCTTGATCCACATAAGTGTCCATCACCCAAATTTTCAACCTCATCCGGGGCCTCTAAAGCCTTCAAAACTGAGTTCAAAGTTTTTGTACCCTGCTGCTAATACCGAAAATCTTCAATATCTTCAAAACTAGACCTAATCTAGCCATGAAACTTTGCTGGCAGGCTGATATGACTGAGATGAACCTCCACATGTAAAATTAGAACATTCCAAGATTTATGACCAACTTACTAAAAACTACAAGTTTCCATAAATAGCAACTCTGCAAAGATAGCCCTTATTGAATAAAAAAACATAAATATTTTTGGGTGAATCAAGATTGCTCTTACACCCAGGATGCTCCTGCATCAATATATACACACACACACACATATTTATATATATATGTATACATATATACATATATACATATATATAGATATATGTATATATATACATATATATACATATATACATATATATACATATGTATATATATATATATATATATATATATATATATATATATATAGATATGTATGTATGTATATATATGTATATTGAATTGATTTGAATGGTTTTTTATTTCTCCCACGAAAATTGGTATGGTACTGAAAACGTCATTTTCAAAGAGTAACATTGTTTTCATAAATCATAACTTTTTTTCTAAAATAGATATGAATGTGATTCTTTTGAATTTAGTCTCATAACATCCATACAGAGGGCATGCAATTGGTTTAATGATATTATCATGATTATTATATATTTTATTGACGTTTGAAGATGTCTAAACCATAATTTTGACATACCTTAACTAAATAACTTACAACTTGTGTATTTATCGAACTTAAAAAACAAAAATTGATAGAAAGTAGACTTGAAGATGGAGGGCACTATTATTTTTCAATTTTTTTTCCTTTTCTACTATTTTTCATTGAATATCAAACTCAAAAGGTTTATATTTGATAAAAAACCTACATTTGATTAGCGTTAAAAAACCATATACATAATAAATTAAAAAATATTTGAATCTATAATTGTTAGAAATCTTGTTCCGAGTACTTATTCTATGAAAAATGACATCTCCTTATTATTTCATTTGATCCCTGCACTTGAGCCTTGAAGCCATGAAATTCTCAAAATTTCTTGGCCCTCTAGTTCTACCACCCCATAGAACACCATGTTGTCATGCATCTCATAGTTCACAACACTCTCCACCCAGTGATCACTCCACATATACATAGGGAGGGATATTACCTGGTGATGTTTGCATCATAGTGGAGGGCCTAAATGGTTTTGAGGAGAAGCTATAGGGATTGAGATAGAGAAACACTAACACTGACATAGCTTCATATATTGATCTTCCACTTCATCCAGAGTCTAACTCTACACCACATTATACTCCTCATTAGAGAGGATTGGTACTAGAGATGATGTGCATGATGATGTTTCTCTAGATGATCTGATGGTGCATGGTGATGATCCTCTTGCTCCTAAGACGTAGGTATAAATTTAATTTTCAATTTATTTTTAGTCAATAAATTGATTACATAGTTGTGTGTACTAATGCTCGTATATATGTATTATATATATAATATCTATATGCACAGTTGCATGAGCGTACTACCTCTAGCATGGGACCAGAGCATGTATGCATGAGAGATTCTGAAGAGGTGACACCTAATAGTACCCTCAGGTAGGTTTTAAATATACAAGTTTAAATTCATGTATTAATATATTTCAAATATTTTCTATATAATTATTATTTAATTTTCTTTTTACTAAATTTATAGCCCGATCTATTGTTGCTTCACTTTTAGATGATGCTCGGGACTCTTAGTCAAAGGGTCACTTTGCTCGTATGCGACTTGAATAGTCTAGTATATGTTAGAACATTTGTTGTGCATATTTGATTTATGTTCTATACATTTCACATATGTTTGACATTTATATGTCATGGACCTATTCATAGATGATTTATGTGTTTATGGTTGACATTTATATGTTATGATTATACATTTATATGATTTGATTTGATTATGGTTAGATGGTTAGATGGTTATATGATATGATCTTTGATTACAATTAGATGATTATATAATTTGATTTGATTATGGTTAGATGGTTACATGATTTGATTTGATTATGGTTATATGATTTGATGTGATTTGATTTATTAGATGGTTATATAATAGATCATTGATTATGGTTACATGGTCACATGATTTGATTTGATTTTAAAGATGGTTATCAAAAAATAACACTAATATGTAACTAATGGACCATAAGTAATATAAATAATCTAGAACTAATATGTCATAAGTACTCTAACTAATGTAATTAGTAACCTAACTAATGTCTTAATGGGGTCTTTAACTAATAAGTAATCTAATTTTAATATCATAAAAAATAACACTAATACATGTAATTAACGTACCATAAGTAATATAAGTAATCTAGAACTAACATGTCATAAGTAATCTAACTAATGTCATTAGTAACCTAACTAATTTCTTAAGGGGAGGTCTTAAGGGGATCTTTGACTATTAAGTAATCTAATTGAACCATCATAAATAATAACAAGTTAATATTTAATTAATGAACCATACATAATTTCTAAGTAATATCATCCAATTAGGACATCCAATTTAACAAACATAAAAGCATCTATATAACTACATATAAAAAATATTGAACAATCAAAGTATACGTAAGAACATACATATAAAACCATATGTATAAAATAATATATAAAAGCATACATAACTATATATTAAAACCATTGAACCATCAAAACATATATATTTTAGCATTGAACTATATCAAAATATAGAATCAAAGTCTTATTAATAAATAAATAATATATAATCCATCATATGTTTCAATATATCAACAAAGTATATTCAATTTAATCTAAAGATGTCAAGTCTAACGCATGAAATATGTATGTAATTTACTTTTTAGACCAACTCAAGTAGTTTAGACCTCTCGTGGAGAACATGCAATATTCTCTCATGATCCTCACTATCTAGTCTCCACTTACGACGTCCACGTTGAGATTTAAGTGGATGGAGACAAAGGGAGGTGGCAACTACTAGGTGTTTATATTGAAACACCTTATTGTCTTGTTGGTAATAAAAAAAGTGAATACCATGTTGAATTACTTTTATTTTCTTGAAATATGTTCCCTCTAAAACAACTAAACCTGTAGGTAACAAATTTGAACAATATAAATTTAAATAAAATAATAAAAATAAAAAAATTGTTAAAAATTTGAAATTTTATATTTACAAAATGAATTATATATTGACATGTGAAGAATCCAAACCTATGGGAAAAACATTCCATCACTTTCTTGAGGGTCAATTAACTTCATCCTCTTTAGAGTGCAACACAATAAATAGTTAGTAACTCCTCCTACATTTATAGGATCACCAATCACTACAAATACATCTCATACACAATAAATTTATATACATGCAAGATCCTAATTTTTTTTAGTTCAATATATATATATATATATATGCTTCCAAATCAATTCCATATAATTTGAAACTTAATTTATTATACTTACCAATTTTGACCAATCTTGAAATATGATTCTAATCAACTTAGAAATCAAAGGAACATCATCAAAGTTTTCATCTTCATCCCTATCAAATGTATCAGTAACAACTAGTGGCACCAAATTCCAAGAACCTACATATCTACATTCCTGAGTGATGCATTCCTCATAGTTGTCAACAATGTAGTGAGAACAAAAGCATGGGTAGTCCCTAGTGTTCAACATCCAATTGAGAAAATTTGTACTCATAGCTAAATGCAAAGATCATGTCTTTTCTATCCTCTTGCAACCATGCATAATTTTTCTATCCACACTTGAACACATGCATATATAATCTAAAATTTATTTTATAAATTTAAATATATATATATATATATATATATATATATATATATATATATATATATATATATATATATATATATATATAGAATAGAGGTAATTTGGAATCACCTCTATATGTGTAAGTGTGTGGATAGATAGATGTGTGGGGAAATATGAGATTCACTCCTAAATCCAAATTTCCAAAGGAGAGATCCAATTTGATCAACCAAAAGGTTAATGCACAATCGAATCAATCTATGAAGAATATGAAAGAGAGAGTCCAATGTTTCCTTATAAAGGAATTATGCTTGAAATTTGAAATAATTGAAATACAAATACTAACCTCAAATTAGGGTAGATCTGGAAAATGTCAATTTCTGATGTTTGTGTGTACTTTCAAGCAATTTTGCAACCTCTCTTGGACTAGAAATGCTGAGATAGAGAAAACCCAGAAATCTTTCTCCAAGATGAGCTCAGGTTGACTTTGACCCTAATAAAAGGTCAAAGACTACATTCTTTATTTGAAGGCCGATTCTAATTTTGTTCATAGATCTCGAAAGTTCACCAAAAAGGGTATCCAAATTCACTCTCAGATCTAAAATCCCGCACTTGCACCTGCAAGAAAATGGGGGTTTTTGTTGTATGGGGGGTTTGCCTTGGTCAAACCCTAGTTTAGGAATTAACCTTAAAATTGAATTGAAATGTAGTGTGCATAAACAAAGTAATTGAAGCAAATCACCTTGCTTATGTTGAAGTCTTTGTAGAGAATTTGAATCCTCAAATCCACAAGTAGGAATGCTTCAATGGATGTATAATGAATGTAGGATGTCTCTAATCAATGACATTTGATCTTTAACACCAATCTTGACTTGATCTTTGCATATGAGAAGGCTTGAATGAATGTAGAAGGATGGATCATCAAAGGGGGCTCCAAAGAGATTGAATCCTTCAATAGCTAACAATGGATCTCCTTGATGGATGGATGCTTGAACACTTGAATTCTTGAAGAATTGCTTGAATGCTTGAATTCACTTGCTTGTAGTTGAGAGCTCTCTCATGAAATTGCTTGAGATGTGATGTGAATAATGGATGTGAAAATGAGAGAGGAAAGCCTCCTTTTATAGTGAACTAGGGCACAATCCTCTAGAGGGGCCACCTTGGAGAATTAAATCTCCATTAGGTCCTAACCTTTAGAAAATATACCTAGATTAAATGTAATTAGAGGATTTACCATCCTGAAACCTGAAATGGCCAACCCGGAGGCGGGAAAATAAATATCTTGAAAGCTCAATACTTAGAAATCAAGGATTCTGGAAATTTTAAGGGGGAAAAATCAAGGTTGGGACTCACCTAGTCAGGTATGACCTCAATCCTGACCTAGTTAGGTTTGAGCTCGATCCTGACCTAGTCAAGATCAACCTCAAATTTGACCCTGGGCCCAGATTCAGTCAAAACCAGGACATGAGGTCTCAGGAATGCTCAGAGACCTAGAAATGATATTAGACAGGGATAGAATGCCAAGGATAAGCATAAAATCCTATGATAACTATGATGAAGGCTAGGAGGACCTATTTCTAATTCCTACCTAGTAAATAGAGCCATGAAAGAGGAAAATTCAGGAGAATCTTTGAGATCCTATCCCTAATTTCACCTAGAATGAAAAAATCAAGTGCAGGAAAGAAGTGGAAAGTAGGGAGAAAGCCAAATACATGCAAAGACCTAATAAAGGTGCTTAACATGACCTTAGACCACTTACTCAAAGGGCTAAACACTCTTATCGTGGAAGTACTTCCATTTTAAGATGATACATTAAGCCCCCACTTTAGCAAGAGTATGGACTCGATGCAAACTCTTGCTAAAGGAGATCAGAATGAAAAGATAATCTTATTGTAATACAAGGGACAAAGGGAAACATTAAGCCCCCAGGGACTCAAGTCTTTGACAACTCCTAGATCACAATAAGAGAGACATCTCTAGAGAAAGAAGGTGTGATTACCTCGTCCAATGAGAACTTATGTCCCATTGTGAACCACACAGGAAAATGATGCAACTGGAAAGATGAAATTGAACCACCTAGTGAATGTGGCTACTCACTAGTCAACCCATAAAGGATTCATTCTTAGGAATATTCTATTCCATAAGAATAAACATAAAAACAAAAGAGATCCAGTCTTAAGGACAACTCCGACCTTAAGGGATCAAAATATGTGTGTATTTGAAATTGGAGGGATCAAGATATCCTAAAATATAAATCCATGCTTTAAGGATTAGTTACTAATCCAAAAAGGGAAAAAAAAGTAGCTTGAAACATACTATGTGCATATCAAAGTAGAGCATATGACCCCACATTAAAGTCATTGATGACACTTTAATAGGAGCAATGACTTTAACGGAAACATAAAAAACTCCACTGGTTATGTTTCCACGTCGAGATGCCCCCAGATGAAGATAAATCAAGGAAAATTTCATAGAAACATATAGAGAACACATAAGGGATCTACTACCATGGGGTCAGTATGATCATAAGATAGTATATATATATATATGATATTATTGCAAATGAATTGACATCATTCCCTAAAGAAAGTAGAACTACAATCACAAAGGAGGAAAGATCATATAAGATATACAAAGGAAAATCTTTTCGGACCATGACATGGAGACCAAAAAGAATTAGTGCTACCATATCTCAAATCCAAGCAGATTACACAAGGAAACATTTCCAAACAATAGCACAAATTATGACATAACATTGAACAATGCATAGAAGAATAGATATACATATAGAAGAATTTGAACAATAGTTTTGATTACTTCATTACCTTGCATCAAATGAGTAACAAGGATCATATAAAAGAATCTAACAACATTTAGAAAACACATTACAGGAGAAGCATAGTACAACAGGAAAACACACAACAAAGCTACCATGAAGGACAAGCCGATCAAGCATGCTTCCTACTCTCCCCATCTTGTTGTATATCATTTAGGGAAGGTTGGTAACTTGCAAGAGGGATTATATCTAGCATAGTAGGAATGATAGCCAGTTCCAAACAAGGATCCTCTTAAGAATCACTATGGTTGACACTAGGTGTAAGAATCAATTATGATGAAAGCATATTAGGTAAATCAATGTCAATGTCAATAGTTTCATATTCATCATTAACATCATTAGTATCATCAAGAGTATCTTCATCCAAATTAATAAAAATAAGATCTAAGATATGAATAGTATCATCATAATCATGCATGTGAACATCATTATTAGTAACAATCTATTCTACCACATTATGCATAGGTTTTTTTGAGGAAAGTAAAGATATTTGAGCTTTAGTGTGAGCACGATGCTTTTTACAATGTTCATTAGTAGATCAATTACATTTTGATTTATTTGAAATAGGTTGAAAACTAGGAGGAACAATCATAGGATCCTTCATAGATTGTTTAGGAAGATCAATAGGATTATTAACCATAGGAGAAACAATCACAAGATTTTTGATAGGTTCACTAGAAGTAACTTGATTAATAGAGCTAGAAGTCATAGTTAAAGGAGGTATAGAAGGTGTAGGTAAAAGACCATGATTAAGATAAATAGGAGGTATGCTTAATTCAAGAATCTTATGATGTTTATAAGCTTAATATAATCGAAAAATATTATCAGGTCGAAGCGGACATGAATTAGGTAATGAAGGCCAAAATAAATCCAGAGCAGCATAATCTCTAGGCCTAGAAGGTTGATATAAAATATGATTAATCATCTTCACTTCTTCATCATGAATGAACTTAAGACACTTATGGATAGGTGAAGCAATAGCATGCATGGAATTCAACCAAGGAAAACCTAGCTTAACTTGAAATTGATCAAAAATAGGAACAACAACAAAGGTAGTGTTCACAATTTTTCCACAGAGTTCAATTGGTAAAGTAATAGAACCAAAGGATGGATAAAGAAAACCATTGCAAGTTTGAATCCACACATCTGATGTATCATAAAAGTCATGTTGTAAACTTTTTATAAAAATATTTTCTTCAGTGATAACATTGACTAAGGATGTAGGATCAATAAGACAACCACGAGTAGTTTTTGAGAAATCCTAGCAGTAATGTAAAGGAGACCATCAGGAGCTTTAATAGTCTCAGAGTCATCAAAGGTAATCAAAATTTCTCGAGGTCTTTTATTCTTAAATTGTTGTCATGGTTTAGGTTGAGTTTTCATTTTAGGTTTAGGTTTTGGTCGAGTTTGAGATTGAACTTGAGGTTGAATCTGAGGTTGAGATTGAAGTTGAGGTTGAGGTGGAGATACAGATTGAACAACATGCTCCACTTGATTAACAACATGATTGAGGTCATCCATCTTTGAATCATACACAATTTCCATAGCAGATGGCTGAACAATAGTATTAGTATCATGTGTAGGTTAAGGGTTCGTATAGATTTGAAGGTTCTAATTAGGAGGAGAGATAGATTTGTTCCCACTACCATCAATATTATCAATAGATAAAGTGTTAGAGTCAATTAAGTCTGGAACCTTATGTTTTAAATAATAACATTTCTCAGTATCATGACCGTTCTGATGATGATATTGACAAAAAACATTTTGATCAAAAGCTTTAGAGGCAATCATGATAGGTAAAAGAGGTTGAATAGGAGGTAAAGTAATCATATTAGTAGTTGACAACCTATTCATAATAGCATGTAATGATTCAAAAAGAGGAGTAAACATATGATTTAATCAAAAAGTAGTGGATGTTGAAGTGGCATTGTGAGATGCAACAACAACTTGATTAGTAACTACATTGATTTGTTTATTTATCTTGACATAGTTGTTGAATTTTTTAAATTTGTTTGGATTAGGAGTAGCATCACTCTTATTAATTGGAACATGAGCCATTAGAGTGTTTCTCTCAAATTGACTCACTTGTAATTGCTAATGATGAAGCACTACACAAAGTTGTTGAAAAGAGGTAAATTCAATAAGCGAAATTTTATCTTTAATATCCTTTTGCAAATTTGAAATAAACATACATTGAATATCCATATCAGGAATAGGATAGGAAATCTAAGCATACAAATGCTTAAATCTACCAATAAATTCAGTCAATTTTTCTTTAGCACTTTGTTTACAATGCATCAAATTAGTCAAAGACACTTGCGGGCCAATGTTGTTTTGAAATTATTGAATAAAGGCATTAGAAAGTTGCGAAAAGGAATCAATAGAATAAGGAGGCAAGGAACAATACCATTGTAAGGCCTTGTCACAGAAGGTTCTAGCAAATAGTTTGGCTAAAATCCTATGGTTGTGAGCATAATCACTACAAAGGATTTGAAATGTTTTAACATGATGAATAGGATCTCCTTTTCCATTATAATTCTCAAGACGAGGCATCTCACCTTGTTGAGGTATAGGAGTATGAATAATATCCTGGGACAAGGGACTTCCCATGTCACATGTAGGAATACTAAACTTTTTTTGAGTTAAGCAAGCAAGTTGTTGTTGTAAGGATGACATAGTCTGAGCCAAACTGATGATTGTTGAATCATTAGAGGAAATGGGAGGAGTAGCAACATTGGACACACTAGGTAAAGTATAAGAAGCTGCAGGAATAGAAGACACAATTGGAGGAGCACTAGGAACTGCAGTTGGAAGTAGATTAGAATAAGAAAAAGGAACATTATGATATGAAGGTTGTGATGTAGGAAGGGACACAAGAGGAACACTCATAGGAATAGAGGGAACCGTCATAGTCATAAAAGGAGGAGTATAGGTAGGAATACTAGGTAAAGGATTAGAAGGAGGTTCAACACTAGTGATAGGAGGAATCAACCCTAAATCTTAAGCTTCTTGAACTAAAGGTTTAACATTTGAATGCACAAGGTGAGTAATACCACACAAGAGGTTAACACCTTGATCAGTATCACATAGAACTTTCTTAAGAGCCTCTAGAGCTTGAATGGAATCTTGATTATGGTTCTCTTGAATAAGTCAATTACCCATTTTATCAAGTTCAGTGGAAATTTTTTGGACTTGTTTAAGAGGAAATCTTAAAGTGTCATCCTCATCATGAGATGAGTGAGAAGAGTTTTGCTCCATAGTGGGATTGGAATCATGAAGAATCAAATTATCATCCAGGATCCTAAGGGAAGGAGAGGGAGATTTAGGATCAAATGCACCCATGAGTCTACGACTTCTTCTAACTGGAATGTTATAAGTAGGACTAGTGGTAGTAAAGCTCATAAACCAATGTAATGCAAATGAACTAAACTAAAAACACATAAAGCATGAATATTTTTGTATTTTTGAAATCTAATTAGCATGCAAGATCTAACACAAAAGATAAATCTAATACCAACAAGATAAAAGGAAACCACAAAACACAATAGGGCATCCAATTCCACAAAAGAAAAGAGAGTAAGTATGTCAGGTTCACCAAAATGAATAGAGGTAATTTAGAATCACCTCTATATGTGTAAGTGTGTGGATAGATAGATGTGTGGGGAAATATGAGATTCACTCCTAAATCCAAATTCCCAAAGGAGAGATCCAATTTGATCAACCAAAAGGTTAATGCACAATCGAATCAATCTATGAAGAATATGAAAGAGAGAGAGAGAGAGTCCAGTGTTTCCCTATAAAGGAATTATGCTTGAAATATGAAATAATTGAAATACAAATACTAACCTCAAATTAAGGTAGATGTAGAAAATGTCAATTTCTAATGTCTGTGTGTACTTTTCAGTAATTTTGCAACTTGTTCTAGACTGGAAATGCCGAGATAGAGAAAACCCACAAATATTTCTCCAAGATGAGCTCAGGTCAACTTTGACCCTCATAAAAGGTCAAATACTACATTCTTTATTTGAAGGCTGATTCTGACTCTGTTCGCAGATCTCAGAAGTTTGCCGAAAAGGGTATCCAAATTCACTCTCAGATTCAAAATCCCACACTTGTACCTAAAAGAAAATGGGGGTTTTTGTTGTATGGGGGGGTTTGCCTTAGTCAAACTCTGGTTTAGGAATTACCCTTGAAATTGAATTGAAATGTAGTGTGCATAAACAAAGTAATTGAAACAAATCACCTTGCTTATGTTGAAGTCCTTGTAGAGAATTTGAATCCTCAAATCCACAAGTAGGAATGCTTCAATGGATGTATAATGAATGTAGGATGTCTCCAATCAATTGAATTTGATCTTCAACACCAAACTTGACTTGATCTTTGCATATGAGAAGGCTTGAATGAATGTAGAAGGATGGATCATCAAAGGGGGCTCCAAAGAGATTAAATCCTTCAATAGCTAACAATGGATCTCCTTGATGGATGGATGCTTGAACACTTGAATGCTTGAAGACTTTCTTGAATTCTTGAATTCACTTGCTTTCACTTGAGAGCTCGCTCATGAAATTTCTTGAGATGTGATGTGAAAATGAGAGAGGAAGGCCTCCTTTTATAGTGAACTAGGGCACAATCCTCTAGAGGGGCCACCTTGGAGAATTAAATCCCCATTAGGTCCTAACTTGTAGAAAATATACCTATATTAAATGCAATTAGAGGATTTACCATCTTGAAACCCGAAATGGCCAACCCGGAGGTGGGAAAACAAATATCCTGAAAGCCCGATGCCCAAAAATCAAGGATTCTAGAAATTTGAAGGAAGGGGGAAAAATGGAGGTTGGGACTAACCTAGTCAGGTATGACCTCGATCTTGACCTAGTCAAGATCAACCTTGAATTTTACCCTGGGCCCAGATTCAATCAGAACTAGGACAGGAGGTCTTGGGAATGCCCATAGACCTAGAAATGATATTAGATAGGGACAGAATGCCAAGGATAAGCATAAAATCCTATGATAACTATAATGAAGGCTAGGAGGACCTATTTCTAATTCCTACCTAGAAAATAGAGCCATAGAAGATGGAAATTTAGGAGAATCTTTGAGATCCTATCCCTAATTTCACCTAGAATGAAAAAATTAAGTGCAGGAAAGAAGTGGAAAGTGGGGAGAAAGCCAAATACATGCAAAGACCCGATCAAGGTGTTTAAGATGACCCTAGAAAACTTACTTAGAGGGCTAAACACTCTTATCATGGAAGTGCTTCCATTTTAAGATGATACACACACACACACACACACACACACATATATATATATATCACACATGCATTATTTAGAAACACATGAATATCTTTTATCTTCCAAAATTCTATATATGGTACCACTTGAGTCATTCTTGATGATATGCCATCCTTGTGTGATGAAAAATGTGTCCTACACCATTCAACAACATCATTTCCATTTTTTATAATGAATCCCTTATAATTCATTTGATACTTTCATAGAGAACTTTTGATGCAAGCTCCAACATCATCATGTTCACCTTTTCGATGTCCAATCTAAAAGAAACTCCATACATGTTGGATGTTTTCATTATGATGATATCTGCATAGTGCATAAAATGGTTCAGATGATTTGATTTGTGCAACACATCCATCTAACCAAACATTATGTTTATCAATTTTTATGCGTCTTTCTTTCAAATTTACAAAAATTATCTTGAAGCAGTGTTATACATAATGAGTGTCATGCTCTTTATTATCACTTATATAAAACTAATATTCCTTCTTGATGACTCGTACTTCAAATGTGTTCTGAATACCATCCAAATATAACTATGCATGTCGATAACATACATGTACCATAATAGTAATATGCTCTGAAAATAGCTTTATGATTGAACTGCCTTCTTATGAACAAATGAATAATTTTCTATGAAATCAACAAGTGATAGAATATTTCCAAGTGGAAAATTCTCTCACTATTTAGAATTATTGTGATTTCTACTTTGCACAAAAATCCTGATGAATGTAGGGTTGAATCAATTTTTTATATTTGTCCATAAATGCTCCAACATTTAATTCCTCTTCAACATATTCTAACCTTTTGGATTCTTTCCCAAATTTTGTTTCATTCTTTACATATTTTTAACACTTGTTATTTACCATCTTTGTTACATCAATGTTTTTATTTTTCAAAGGAAAAGAGCCAAATCAGCACATGTTTTACATATTAATTATATGCAATTTCTTTGACCAGCTACATCATCTCTTTTATCACATAAAATGAATTAGGTGAACTGACTTCCTCTAGTAGGAGGAGCATATTAAAAACTATAAGTGTCTTCTAAATTTTTTTGAAAAACCTGATAGTGGAGGTCAAATTCAATATGATAATGACAACAAAAATTTTCAAACAATGTTTTCCTAATACTTATATTAGGATATGAAGTAAAAAATGACACATACATTTCATGTTGCGTTGTGTCAAACCAATGTTTTATATGATGTTCATATTGATTAGCTGCAATTCTATGTCTGATAACATCTCTACTATTTGATGAAGGATAAGTATTATCATTCCAAAATAATGTGACCAAATTCTTGATTCTCTCATCAATCCTATCTCAACGAGGAGCTTTACACATGATTTGCCAATTTCCTTCCAAGGTGTTATCATCCAAAATCAGTCTCCTCTTAACATATTGTGATATTATTTTCCTACTAAAACCAATCCAAGATGAAACTGAAGATATTTGTCTATTTCAGGGCCTAGTGTTATTTACAATGGATGTTAACATAAATCTTCTTGTAATGGTCTTATCTTTAGTACAAGATCGCTTCCCTATCTGGTTTAAACCTTTCATAATTTTTTCAATCATATTACTTTGCATGTCAACAACTTTTATCTTCTTTGTTATGTTTTGTCTATACCCAATAATTTTAATGCCTCTTCCAAATTTTTGTTTATGAGTAAAACTGAAAGCAATTGGGCTTGTTCAAGTATTCCAAAAATTATCAAATTTAGCCAATATTTCTCTTGCTATCTTATTCATTGACTTTATCTTAGAAAGACTTCAAGGTTGAACATTAGCAAATGATCTCAATTTATCCACATCCATTATAAGTAAATGGTCAGTTTCAAAAATTAATATTTGTCTTTATAGTTTGAGCTAGATCTGTAAGTTCATCCATACCAGTAGGAGCATGTGATCGTGACCCTTCTCCAACATCAATTTTTTGAGCTTTCATAGGGAGTGGTCATGATCCTTCTTCAACATATATTTCTTCAACTTGGCTTGACCCTCCTACTTGACCTTCTCCTTCACCTTGAGCATGTTGATTGTGAGCTCCATGCACACAAAAAAAATAGAGAAAAATAGAGCATAGGTCCATAAAATTTTAGCATGTAAAATTAGAGGTCTAGGTCCACACCTTCTTTAGTTTTATAATAATATGTCAATTTAGCTTCACAATTTATTTTTTTGGTACTAGGTGACTATTTTCTTGAAGATTTACTTTGTCTTCCCTTCTTGTTCCCCATTTCTTCTCTCCAAAAAAATATCTTCTCAAAATTTGGCAATAGTAATTCTTCTCTTAAAAAAAATGTCTTAGAAAAAATCAGCTTAGTAGTAATTCTCCTCTCCAAAAAATTGTCTTTCATAAAAACACCAATAGAAATTCTCCTAAAACAAAATGCATTTTTAAAAATTAGAGAAATAGTAAAAAAATGTGAATTAAGTTGATTGTAGGTCAGTTATGAACCATACTTGAAAAAATAAAATCTTGTCCTTCTTGATTCTCTAGACATGTTCACAAATAGCTAACTTGTCATGACCTCACATAGGTCGTATTGTGCCTTCTCCTTCACCATCTAATTTGCACCATGAATACAACCATCGGGCACACTGTTCAATCAAATCGATAGATATACTATGTAATCGATCACCATAGATACAAACTTAACCTTGATATCTTCAATTTCATTGATTGTCATAGCCTAGTGATCTTGTCTTGATTTTATTAAACCTGCAACCTCATATGTAGGAATCATTCTAAAAATAAGTAAACTACCAATCACACACAACCCAATCACTGCATGAATAATCTCTTGGATTATTTTATGTGGCCTATTCAACCAAATAAATTGATTGTGCACTTGAATCAACACATATATGAACCATTTGATCTCAAAATTATCAGGTAGGTCAACTACATATTAAAAACCCTTATTTTCCAACTGCTTGTGTTCATCCTTCAATCTCAAGTCATTACATAGTTTGGTGGATGCATTGAAGATAGATTTTTAACCAAGATCCTCAATCTTACAAAGGATAAATAATCTTATATCCTCAGTCAATAAAAGACCATGTGGTATTAAAGAAAAAGTGCCTGGGGGATCATTCTCTATTGTGTTCATAGGATGAAACTTGAATATTGACCTCGGTTCCTCACTAATCTCAACCAATACTAGAGAGTCTCTAATGCCAACAATCTGCTTAAAGAATCTCAAAGTACAATTTTGCAATACATAGAAATATCTCTTTTTTCAGTCGTTAAGGTTCTTCGATCACCACTTTATTTCTACCACAATATCATAATTATCAATCCACAATTACTTGAAATCCCCTTAGAATCACTCACAAGTTCTCTACTTAGCTTGTAGATTGTATTTGTTGGAGATTTACCAGCAAGCGAGTGCTAACTATATGTTTGTCATTAATGAAAACATATGGTAAATAGCGTGTGTGGAAACCTGATGGAGAGATCCTTGAGTATATGTTTCCTAGATATGTTATCAGCATGATATCATGGACGCAAAGGTTGATTCTGAGTGAAGATAGTAATATAGTAGTCTGTATCAGTGAGTATTCCTGATAGGTCCTAGGAAGAGTTTTGTATGTGATTTACAGTATGGTTTTAATGAAGCCTTGCACATTTATATTTATGTTGTAGACATGTGTATGATGCTATTTTCAGTGTAGGTTGAGTTATGAAGTCTCCAGTTGCCAGTTACAATTTTGTGAGTTTATCAGATAGAGCCGACATTGTTTTTATTATTGTAGTAGTTGCACCTATCAGTTTGATATGCTTCCTTGGATTAGTGGTTAGAGAAGAGTTAAGAATGTTTGGTTAAGAGGGCATGATGTAATTCGGCATGAAAAGAAAGTATCAATTAATTTGATGGAGCTGACAGTGTGAAGCGTTGTGTCTACTCATATGGAGTTGCACGGTCCGAGTTTGTGTTGCATGCTTAGTAGAGCCAACTAAGATGTTATTGGAGAGTTATATTTTTTCTCTAATATGATTTCAAGATGGTTCTAATAGGATGACTTGGTTATATCATTTTGAGAAAAGATATTTATAGGCAATCATTTGTGACTGATAAGTATGGAAGATAGTTGAAAGATAAGAGTAGAGTAGAAGGTGTGAAGTATTGAGCCATCAACAGAAGGTCTATGTGACCAAGTAGAGAGTGTGTACTATACATTGGAACTAATCAAGATAGAAGGTCTACCTCATAGCTCACCAAGATCCAGATATACTGTGTATTTGTTATTTAGAAGGTTGTAGCCTTCACCATCTGAGCAGTGAGCTCTCAGAAAGTATGTCCTCGCCCCTAAAAGGGTTAATTGTAAAAGACTCCTAATAGGGTCTGACCCTTGACTAGGTCACTATAATTAATGCATTGTAAAGATCAACTCCTAATAGGGTTTTAAGATCTTCTAACATAGATCATAATACTCTAGTGTAGTTTATAGTGGGTGCTAATTCCCACCGGGGTTTTTTACCTATTTGGGTTTCCCCGTAACCAAAATAGTTGTGTTGTGTTGAGTGTTCTTATATTGTGTTTATGCTTAAATTTCTTTTGTACTTAATTGGATAAAGGATTGAATCTTGTAGATAACTGATTCATCCCCCCCCCCTCTTAGTTATCTCTTGGGACTATTCCTAACAATTGGTATAAGAGACAAGTGCCTTAGAGAGAAATTTTAACAACTTGAGGTTGATCAAATGGCATTCTTTAGAAAAGAAATTCCTAAGTTTGATGGAGACAAGTATCTAGATTAGAAGAACAAAATGATGACACACTTGCAGTGCATTGCCTTTGAGATTTTTGAAGTAGCTAACAAAGTAGTTCATATTCTCTCTCTATCAGATCTTGCAAAGGAAGATGTAACTAATAAGAAGTAGGAGATGTTCACTCAAAATGCTATTGCCAAAGAAGCCCTTATCAGCACATTATCTGATAGTGAGTTTTCAAAGATCAAGAAAGTTGATAAAGCCTACAAGATATGGAAGTATCTAGAAGACATGTTTGAAGGAGACATCCAAGAAAAGAATGTGCACATAAAGACATGGAAGATAAAGTAAAATACATTGGAGATGCTACCTTAAGAGAACATTAGAGCCTACAATCAAAGGATTAATGAAGCAATTGTAGGAATTAGGAACAATGGTGGAAAGATTTTCAAAGAAGACATAATGGATAAGTTGATGACTACTTTGAGACCAGAATATGAGAGAAAGATAAACATCCTAGATGAGACTATGAAATTTTCAAAATATTTCAAAAGAGAGACCTCAATCAGCAAGATTTCAGCTTTTGAGATATCAAGTTTGAAGATAGAGCCTAAAACTGAAACAACCTTCAAAGCTTCAGTCCATGGTAAGAAATCCTTGAATACTTTTGGTAATTTTGATGATGATGAAGAAGAAAAGGAACTATATGATCTCATTTCTTTGGTGGCTAAGAAAGAAAGGAAAAGAAAAGGGAAACATGAAGGTCATTTACCATTCAAATGTTTTTCATGTAATAAGATTGGTAACTTTTCTTCTAAGTGTCCTACAAGAGTTAAGAAGTTCAAAACTAACTACAAGCCTAAGTATAGAAAATAATGTTACTATGCTAGTGATGGAGTATCAGATGAAGACTCAACATAAAATGAAATTGGATTCATTTCTCTTGAAGATATGGAGAAATTTTTTGATGAAATGGACCTTGAAGATGAAAAGAAAGAACAAGAGTTAGCACTCATTTCACAAGCTAACATCAGGACATATTGGATCATTAACAACAGTTGCTCACATCACATGACAAGAGAAAAGGATAGATTTGTACATCTGGATAGATACAGAGGTGACATTGTTTGTGTTAGAATAAATGAGAGGGGGGTGAATCTGTTATCTACTGTCCCAAATCAAAATGTATAATTCAAAACAATTTCTTCAATTTCTACTTGTCGGTAAGCAATAATAACTCTCACTGTCTGTGCTTTTACCGATTACCAGTCTAATGCTAGAACAATTTACCAATCAAATATAACATGTAACATGTAAAGAATGATAAAAAACAAATATCACAATCAACACATAACACAAGAGATTTAACGTGGAAACCCTGTAAAGGGAAAAACCACCTGGGACCGGCAACCCAAAATTGTTCACTCTTCTGAAGTGAGGTTAGTTAAGACCCAACCTTCTTAAAGGTTACAAACACACTGTCAGGTGTGACTTTGTTAGAGGATTTTAGACTAAAAGTTATCATCCAACCAGCATTGACTATGGGGTTGACAGGATAACAATGTTCATTCTATGAATGATACATCATAAGGCTTTTAGAGTCCAGTTGGTTAAGAGATTTTGACTGTATACAATGGTTAAATATGTAACAGTAAATGACTTGCCCTAATACAACTTCAATTGCAGATTGCAGATCAATGTTTAGTCCATACAAATCCTTCTGATCAATAATTCACTTCAGATTCAATTCTGTATCAACTTACTGTTTGTCGGTAATTTCTCTCTGTAGCTTGGTAATGGTTCTATAGCTTGGTTCTTACTAACCAGTATGATCAAAATACATGAAATCCTTGTTCATGCGATATTCCTATAGCTTCTTCTTCTTCCTGACATTTTCATAAAGAAATTATGTTCTCTTATATAGACAAGTAAATCATTTTCTGCTCCACCATCAGATTTTTCCGCTTAATCTCATTCATAGATTTTGCTGCTTCAAATTTTCTCAGTACTTGTGTCAATAATACATTTCAATCTTTTCCATTAGATCTTCTCTGAATTTTGTCAGCTGTCAATCTATGTAATAAACATTATCTATTACCTTGATGTTATATTGTTGCCAGCTCATCAATCTTATCAGCTAAACTAATCATTTAATACATTTTGTTCTACTCGGGTAACAAAGAAATGCATCAGTGAACACTACTTGGTTAATATTGTGATTGGTATGCACTATACTCCATCAGTGTATACGAGAAATGCTTCATTTACCGACAACACTGCTTTGTGTCTTTTAGCTCTATACTTCATCATAGATGAATGCAACATAATAAAGTCAATATCATCAAGTCATAGACTCATCAGCAAGTTACTCAATGTGTTCCTTATCCTCATTTGTCATGTACATATTTTGTCATGTAGATTTCTCTGTTCTTCATCTCTTTCACCTTTCTTCAGATGTCTCGGCATAGTAACTTACAAGATAAGTGCTGTCAAACTAGTTGACGTCAATGTCAACATAATACTAATTTAATCATATTACATATCTAATCAACATCTCCTTAGTGATCTTGTAATCACAGATTCTTGAATCAGATTCCAAATCAGTTGTAGTCAATAATCTCTCCCTTTGGCATTGATGGCAAATCAAGTAATATGAAATGTACCATAGACATACCAAACATACATTCTACAACTTTGTGAACAAATGCTATAAGTCGAATAGACTTAATATGTTTAATCACTATGTTACTAAACCAACATTAAGTAATACAACTTTACCATTCTGTAGTTGTGATCTTTTCAGTTCTCCTATTGCTACTTCTGTTCTCTGTAACTAACCTTCCATACTTTGTCTCATTGTCTCTCCGTTAGATAATTATCATCATCGGTGCTTGTTCCTTTTCATATCTTGTTTAGCTCCCCCCTTTTCATTTCATATTCATTTCATATTGATTATCACTCCCTTTGACAACAATGCCAAAGAAACAAATAAAAAAACAATTATGTCTTCCTCTGAAACTCTGAATACTGATATTCAATTTGGTTCAAGTTCTCAAACTTAATCACAACCTTGAACATGATTCAAGGTGTGAACTATGCTGCATCAACATGATTGATCTTTTGATAAAAATTGGCTGATGCAACAACCAGATCACCTTAGTGACCGATAGATAGGGGACAGACCCCAAGTCTAGTCCTCAAGTATTCAAAAGTGTCCTTCGGTAGGGGCTTTGTAAAAATATCTACAAGTTGTTCTTTAGATGTAAAAAATTCTAACTTTACTTGCTTCTCTTGCACTTGTTCTCTTAAGTAATGATACTTAATAGATATATGCTTTGTCTTAGAGTTCATCATAGGATTCTTTGAAATATTGATTGCACTAGTGTTGTCATAGTATATAATCACCGGGTCAGTGATTACCTCATTCATTCCTTCCAACACTTGTTTGATATATGCAATGTTTGAACAATTAGTAGTAGTAGCAACATATTCTACTTCAGCTGTAGACTGAGAAATACAAGCCTACTTTTTACTTGTCTAGGTTACAAGTCTTTCACCAAAGAAAAATGCTCCTCCAATGGTGCTTTTTCTATCATCCACATTTCCAGCCCAATCAGCATCGGTGTAAACTTTCAGTTCAAACTTCCCTTCCTTAGGATACCATAATCCAAAATTCTCTATTTTCTTCAAGTATCTTAAGATCCTTTTTGTAGCTATCATGTGTGATTCTCTAGGATTAGAAGAAAATCTTGCAACAATTCCCACAACATGTGCTATATCTGGTCTACTGTGAACTATGTACATTAACTTACCAATCATGGATCGGTAAAGTGTCTAGTTTAACCTGGTAGTTTCATCCTCCTTTGTCAATTTGCATCTAGTAGCCATCGATGTTCCTACAATTTTAGCATCTTCCATGCCAAATGTGTTAAGTACTTCCTTTATGTATTTAGATTGTGTGATGAATATCCCATCACTCTGCTGAATCACTTGTAGTCCAAGAAAGAACTTAATCTCTCTGAACATAGGTATTTCAAATTCCTTTTGCATTTCATCATAAAATACCTTGTAGACAAGAACCTCCAAAGATAATGTCATCAACAAATATTTCAGCAATGATAATAGTATCATTAGTATCACCTTTCACATACAAATTACTATTTTCACTTGTTCTTACAAATCCTATACTTAACAAGTAAGTATGCAGTCTTTCATACCATGCTCTCGGTACTTGCTTCAATCCATATAATGCTTTATGTAGTCTACATACCATATCTTTATTGTCGGGATCAATAAATCCTTCAGGTTGTTCAATGTAGATCTCTTCTTCAAGTATGCCATTTAAAAATGTTGACTTCACATCCATTTGATAAACTTTGAATTTCTTATGTGCAGCATATGCAAGTAGCATTCTAACTCCTTCTAATCTAGTAATAGGTGAAAATGTTTCACCATAGTCAATACCTTCTTCCTGTGCATATCCCTTTCATACCAATCTAGCTTTATTTCTTTTGACTTCACCATTTTCATTCAATTTATTCTTGTATATCCACTTAGTACCGATAAAAATTTTATCTTTTGGTCAGGGTACTAAGGACCAGGTTTTGTTCTTTTCTATTTTCTCTATTTCCTCCTTCATTGCATTAATCTATTCTTCATTCTCTAATGAAACTTTCATAGTTTTAGGTTCAAATTCACAAATTAAACATGTACCTTATCTTGTTTTGCTTCTAGTTTGCATTCTGGCATGTTTGTCTCCAATGATTTGTGTCTCAGGATGATGTCTTCTGACAAAACTAGCCAAAAATTTATTTCTCCTTTCTTGTTCATCCTGGTCAGGGTCATTTTATTGCTTGGTGGCACCATCTTGTTCCTTGGTTTGTGTCACCTATTGTCTTGCATTATTTCCCTGCTGACCGGTCAACACAGTCTGCGATGTTGGTAGAAACTTTGGATGTTCAATGTAAGTGAATCTACCATAGTCTTTTAGTTCCTTCATACTTTCCTCAGTGTACTTATCATCAAACTCATCAATATGAACATTAGTACTTTCAACTGTCTTATTTGTAGCCTTATTCAAACATTTTTATGCTTTACTTAAAGTGGAATATCCCAGAAATATTCCTTCATCTCCTTTAGAATCAAATTTTCCATTTCTCTCATCTTTCAAAATAAAGCATTTACTTCCAAATTTTTTGAAATAACTTACAGTAGGTTTGTGTCCAAACTATAGTTCATAAGGTGTTCGATTTGAGTCCTTTAGTTGTACTCAGTTAAGAACATACACAACTGTACTGATAGCTTCCCACCAATATGTTTGAGCAACATTCTTTTGTATCATCAATGTTCTAGCATAGTTAATTATAGACCTGTTCTTCCTTTCAGCAATGCCATTTTGCTGAGGTGTCCTCGGTGCAGATACCTACCTTTTGATTCCATGCTCATTACAAAAATTAGTAAATTCATTAGAGATAAATTCACCTCCTCTATTAGATCTTAAAATTTTTATTTCTTTACTAGTTTCTTTCTCTACCTTAGCTTTATACCATTTAAACATTTTGAAAGCTTTAGATTCCTCTTTTAGGAACATAACAGTCATTAGTCTAGTATAGTCATCAACAAAAAGAATGAAATATCTATCACCAGAACAACTCTAAGTTCTCATAGGACCACATAGGTCGGTATGAACCAACTTGAGTATCTTCTTTGTTGAATAGTCTTTGCTTTTAAAACTAGACTTAGTCATCTTACCTTTCTGACATTCATGGCACATGGCATGATCAGGTTTTGTCAAGTTAGGAAATCCTCTAAATCTTCTCTTTCTACTAATCTTGATCATGTTGTCAAAGTTCACATGGCATAACCTTCTGTGCCACAACCAAGCATCTTCATCCTTTATTAACAAACAAGAAGACTGATCCATATCAAGATAGAATAGATTACCTCTAGATTGTGTACCAATTTCGACAAGTCTTCCTCCATCATCATAGATCTCCACCATTTTGCTCCCAAAATCCAGTCGATGGTCTGAATTGTTCAGCTGAGCCACACTTAACAAATTATAGTTCAGTCCATCTACCTAGTATGCATTTTCACATTGTAGTTTGTCATTGCTCATCAGTGAGCCTTTACCTCTTACCATACAAGGTGCATCATTTCCCATTCTCACAGATCCTCCATTATATTCAACAAGATGATCAAACTTCTCTACATCACTAGTCATATGATGTGTATAGCCACTATCTATGATCCATGTATCATTTCTGCTTACTTTAGAGATCAGTGCCATCTCTTCATGTTTCTCTTCCTCTTCTGAGTCATCTTTCATAGCAACAAATACAACTTCTATATCATCATCAGAATCAGATTTGGTTTCAATATCTTTAGCTATGTAACATACCTTTTTGCCTTTTTCATCTCGGTTGTCTTTATTGTAGTGTCGGTATCCTTTATTGACTCTCCTTCCATAGCTTCCGTCAGATTGGTCTTTGGATCTATCATCATCTTTCTTCTATGGACATCTAGCAAGGATGTGACTAACTTCTTTACAATTAAAGCATGCTAAAGGTAGCTTGCCTCTATACCTTCTTTTTCCTTTGGGTAATCTTCTAGCCATAAGTGCTCCAAGCTCATCAAGTTCATCACTAGTATTATCATCACTATCACAATTTTTACTATTCCTGCTAGACTTTCCAATCTTCAAAGAAGGCATGAAACAGGATTCAATAGAAGGAACAACACTATTATCAAAATTGTTTAGTTCAAAGGTTGTAAGTTTACCAATCAAAGTGTCAAGAGTAAGGTTGGATGTAGCTCTTGTTTCATGAATTGCAGAAATCTTGATTGCATAAACTGGCAGCAAGGTTCTGAGAATCTTTCTTATCACTATTTCATCATCAATCACTCCATCAGATGCTCTAATAGCATGTACCATCTCTTTGAGTCTATTTGAATATTGGACAATTTTCTCACCTTCTTTCATTCTCATATCATCAAATCTACCTCTTAGACTTTCAACACAGGCTCTTTTGACATTCAGATCTCCACTGTATATTTTTGTTAATTTATCCCACATTCCTTTGGTAGTTGTGCATGTCTTGATATCTTCAAATTCAGTGTTGGTATAGGCAGCAGCAAGTTCCATCATAGTAAAATTGTGTTCATGCTTGTCCTTCATTTGATCAATAGTTAAGGGACCAGTGGGCGGTTGTATGTAGCCATTTTCCATCATATCTAGTGCAGAGTTCCCAATTCTAGATATGTGTAGCTTCATTCTGCTTTGCCATACTGTGAAGTTCTCTTTGTTTAGTTTCAGCACTTCCCTCTTATACATCTTGAGACCTTTATGCTTAAGATCTTAAAACTCTCTTCCAAGCAACCAGTGCTCTGATACCAATTGTTAGAATAATTGAGAGGGGGGTGAATTAGTTATCTAGTGTCCCAAATCAGAATCTATAATTCAAAATAATTTCTTCAATTTCTGCTTGTCGATAAACAATAATAACTCTCACTGTCCATGCTTTTACTGATTACCAGTCTAATGTTAAAATAGTTTATCAATCAAATCTAACATGTAACATGTAAAGAATGATAACAAACAAATATCACAATCAACACATAACATAAGAGATTTAACATGGAAACCCTGTAAAGGGAAAAACTACCTAGGACCGGCAACCCAAAATTATTCACTCTTCTGAAGTGAGGTCAGTTAAGACCCAACCTTGTTAAAGGTTACAAACACACTGTCAAGTGTGACCTTGTTAGAGGATTTTAGACTAGAAGTTATCATCCAACCAGCATTCACTATGGGGTTGATAGGATAACAATGTTCATTCTTTGAATGATACATCATAAGACTTTCAGAGTCCACTCGGTTAAGAGATTTTGACTGTATACAATGGTTAAATATGTAACAGTAAATGACCTTCCCTAATACAACTTCAATTGTAGATTGCAGATCAATGTTTAGTCCATACAAATCCTTCTGATCAATAATTCACTTCAGATTCAATATTGTATCAACTTACTATCCGTCGGTAATTTCTCTCTGTAGCTCGATAATGGTTCTATAGCTCGGTTCTTACTAACTAGTATGATCAAAATACATGAAATCCTTGTTCATGTGATATTCCTGCAGCTTCTTCTTCCTGACATTTTCATAAAGAAATTATGTTCTCTTATATAGACGAGTAAATCATTTTCTTCTCCACCATCAAATTTTGCCACTTAATCTCATTCATACATTTTCCTACTTCAAAGTTTCTCGGTGCTTGTGTCAATAACACATTTCAATCTTTTTCATTAGATCTTCTCTGAATTTTGTCAGCCGTTGATCTGTGTAACAAACATTATCTGTTACCTCGATGTTATACTCTTGCCAGCTCATCAATCTTATTGGCTAAACTAATCATTTAATACATTTTTTTTTGATTGGTTAACAAAGAAATGCGTTGGTGAACACTACTCGATTAATGCTATGATCAGTATACACTATACTCCATCGGTGTATACTAGAAATGCTTCATTTACTGACAACACTGCTTTGTGTCTTTCAACTCTATACTTCATTATAGATGAATGCAACATAATAAAGTCAATATCATCAAGTCATAGACTCATCAACAAGTTAGTCAATGTGTTCCTTATCCTCATTTGTCATGTACATCTTTCCTCATGTATATTTCTCTGTTCTTCATCTCTTTCACCTTTCTTCAGATGTCTCAGCGTAGTAACTTACAAGATAAGTGCTGTCAAACTAGTTGACATCAATGACAACATAATACTGATTTAATCATATTACATATCTAATCAGCAACTCCTTAGTGATCTTGTAATCGTAGATTCTTGAATCAGATTTCAAATCAGTTGTAGTCAACAATCTCTCGCTTTGGCATTGATGGCAACTCAAGTAATATGAAATGTACCATACACATACCAAACATACATTCTACAACTTTGTGAACAAATGCTATAAGTCAAATAGACTTAATATGTTTAACCACTACGTTACTAAACCAACATTAAGTAATAGAACTTTACCATTCTGCAGTTGTGATCTTTTCAGCTCTCCTATTCCTGCTTCTGTTCTCTGTAACTAACCCTCTTAAAAGTTATACAATGGTTAAATATGTAACAGTAAATGACTTTCCCTAATACAACTTCAATTGTAGATTACATATCAATATTTAGTCCATACAAGTCCTTCTGATCAATAATTCACTTCAGATTCAATACTGTATCAACTTATTGTCCATCGGTAATTTCTCTTTGTAGCTTGGTAATGGTTCTTTAGCTCGGTTCTTACTAACCAGTATGATCAGAATACATGAAATCCTTGTTCATGTGATATTCCTATAGCTTCTTCTTCTTCCCAGAATTTTCATAAAGAAATTATGTTCTCTTATATAGATGAGTAAATCATTTTCTTCTCCACCATCATATTTTGCCGCTTAATCTCATTCATATATTTTTCCACTTCAAAGTTTCTTGGTACTTGTTTCAATAACACATTTCAATCTTTTCTGTTAGATCATCTCTAAATTTTGTTAGCCGTCGATTTGTGTAACAAACATTATCTGTTACCTTGATGTTATACTCTTGCCAGTTCATCAATCTTATCAGCTAAACTAATCATTTAATACATTTTGTTTTTCTCAGTTAACAAAGAAATGCGTCGGTGAACACTACTTGGTTAATACTATGATCGATATACACTATACTCCATCGATGTATAATAGAAATGCTTCATTTATTGACAACACTACTTTGTGTCTTTCAGCTCTATACTTCATCATAAATGAATGCAACATAATAAAGTCAATATCATCAAGTCATAGACTCATCAGCAAGTTACTCAATGTGTTCCTTATCCTCATTTGTCATGTACATCTTTCATCATGTAGATTTCTCTATTTTTCATCTCTTTCACCTTTCTTCAGATGTCTTGGTATAGTAACTTACAAGATAAGTGCTATCAAACTAGTTGACATCAATGAAAACATAATACTGATTTAATCATATTACATATCTAATCAGAAACTCCTCAGTGATCTTGTAATAACAGATTCTTCAATCAAATTCCAAATCAGTTGTAGTGAATAGTTAGATTTGGTGACAACACTCCTAAACCTATCATAGGTAAAGGAGCTATCGCCTTGGATGGAAAGAACATCAATGATGATGATCTTTATGTTGATGGTTTGTAGCATAACTTACTTAGTGTTGGATAGTTTCTTAACAAAGGATATCAATTGGAACTCAAAGACAACAAGTGCATCATTAATAACAAAGAAGGAGAGATTATTGTATCAAGTTCAAAGACTAAAGGTAATGTTTTTCAGCTTAATCCTGAAGCAAGTTATTTTGTTGCTAAAGTAGATGACAGTTGGTTATGTCACAAAAGACTATGTCACATCAATTTTGATAACATAGTAAAGATAAGAAATGTAAAGGAAATAAGAGACCTTCCTAGCATCGCAAAACTAATTGATACAATATGCAAGGAATTCATTTAGAAGCAAGCATAATTTAGCTGAGAACAGGTTGGATCTAATGCATACAAACTTATGTGGACCAAATCAAACAAGAACATACTATAGTGAAAGATAATTTATTTTGTTTTTTGATGATTATTCTAGGATGATGTGGGTTGCATTCTTAAAAAACAAGTCAAAAGCATTTGAGAAGTTCAAAATATTCAAAGCGAAGGTTGAAAATGAGTCTGGATTGAAGATTAAATGTCTGAGATCATATAGAGGAGGAGAATTCACCTCTGATAGAGTTTATGAGTATTGTGAAGAACATGGGATAAAGAGACAACTAAGTGCACCTAGAACCCCTCAATAGAAATGAATTATAGAAAGAAGGAATAGGATCATACTTGATACAAAGCGCACCATCATGATCGAAGGAAAGGTCATACACACCTATTGGAGAGATGCGGTCAATAGTGTAGTCTATACTATCAATAGAATTAAATTGAGGCCAGGTGTAGACAAGACACCTTATGAGCTATAGTTTGGGAATATACCTATAGTCAAATAATTCAGAATTTTTGGAAAAAAGTGCTATATCAAGAGAGATGAAGCTATACGCAAGTTTGATGCAAGAAGTGATGAAGGTATTTTTCTCGGTTACTCTAGTACTAAAAGAAAAGAATATAGATGTTTTAATTTAAGATTGAAGAAGATAATTGAAATTTCTCATGTTAAGATTGATGAGAATTTTATGATTCAAGAAAGATATCATGATTATGCACCTATAATTGAAGAAGAACCTAGCCTACCACTAGACAAACAATTGTAGAATAAATGTTTGCTAGCATTGATGTATTATTCAATGACCCTAAAACTAGTGAACAAGAATCACAAAAGTCAGATGAGAGAGTCACACCTAATGTTCCTAAATTCACATCTAGATATCATTCAAAGGAAGACATCATTGGAGTTCAAAATAGAAAAGTTATGACAAGATCAAAAGGAAAGAGTTCCACAACTAATGAAGAGGTATGTTTACTTTCATAGATTGAACCCTTAAGTGTTGAATATGCATGTAATGCTTCAGATTGGCATGAAGAAATGAAAGAAGAGCTAGATCAGATAATTAATAATGACACATGGGAATTGGTCCCTAGGCCTAGTGATAAGAATGTGATTGGAACCAAGTGGATATTTAGAAATAAGATAAATGAAGATGGAACAGTGGTAAGAATCAAAGAAAGACTAGTATGTAAAGGATATGCATAAAGAGAAGGAATTGATTATTTTGATACATTTTCCCCTGTAAGTATATTGGAAGCCATAAAGGTTTTTTTAGCCTATGCTACATTCAAAGACTTTAAGGTATACTAGACGGATGTCAAGTCGACATTCCTAAATGGAGAGATGAAAGAAGAAGTTTACATAGAGAAGCATGAAGGATTTATATATGGTATGTAGATTGAAGAAATCCCTCTATGGACTTAAACAAGCCCCTACACCATGGTATGAAAGACTTGATGGATACTTGACTAAGATTGGATTCAAGAAAGGAGCAACAAATTGTAACTTATTCATAAGAGAGACACCTGATGGACTATTTTTAGTTTTTATATTTGTTGATGACATTATCTATGGTGGCAATGACAAGGTTAGTGTCAAATTTTCTAAGGAGATGCAGAGAAAATTTGAAATGAGCATGATTGGTCCTATCAAGTACTTTTTGGGACTCAATGTGCAACAGACAGACAAAGGTATTTTCATTAATCAGTCTAAGTATGTGAAAGAGATATTGAATAAATTCAAGATGGATGATTGCAAGCCAGTAAGTACACCTATGATAACATGATGCAAGATTTCAAAAGAAGATGATTTAGTAGCAGTAGACATGACCTTGTATAAGTCTATGATTGGTAAAATAATCTATCTTAATCAATCTAGACCTGATATTTCCAATGCAGTTGGTATTGTTGGAATATTTTCAGTAGATCCTAAACAAAGTCATCTCATGGCAGTAAAGAGGATATTTAGATACTTGAGAGGAACTATAGAGTATGGTTTATGGTATCCTAATTCAAAACATGTAGAACTTCATGTGTATACATATGCAGACTGGGTAGGATGCGTGGATGATAGAAAGAGTACCTTAGGAGGAGCATTATTTCTTGGAGATAGACTTGTTACTTGGACAACTAAGAAGCAAAATTGTATTTCTCAGTCCACAACAGAAGTTGAGTATATTGTAGAAGCATTAAATTGCTCTACAATTGTGTGGATGAAGTAGATGATAAAAGATTTTGGTATTTAGATTGATTATCCTATTGTCATTCATTGTGATAACACTAGCACTATCAATATTTCAAAGAACCCTGTGATGCATGCAAAGACAAAAAGCATTGAGATAAAGTATCACTTCCTAAGAGAGAAAGTTGTAGAGAAAGAAGTAAATTTGGACTATGTGAGTACAAAAGATTAGCTAGCAAACATATTCACAAAGCCTTTACCTAAGGATACATTTGAGTATCTCAGGGAGAAGCTGGGAGTAATTCCCTTCCCTAAATCTGAGTAGAATTTGTAGGAGTGCATTAGTCCTTAGTGACTGATGAATGGTTGACTACTCTACTTTACTAGTAGTATTAGTGCTTAATTGATTGGCACCCTTTTCCATTGATGTCAAAGGGGGAGTAAGTATATAGTCATGAAAAAATAAATTAGTAAGAGGATACAACAGTTGATGGAGGATTTATCCTTGAGGAAGTTTTGTTGAGGAAATGGAGAATATTATAAAAGAAGCATAGAAAGGGGGAGTGAGTATTTATCGAGAAGAAAAAAAATATTATGAGATGGAGGATTCATCCTTGGGGGAGTTTTGTTGAGGAAATGGAGAATGTTGTAAAATAATTGCTCATTTAGATTGGTGGTATTTTTCATTCCATATGTTGCCATCAATTCCAAAGGGGGATATTGTTGGAGATTTGGCAGCAAGCCAATGCTGGCTGTATGTTTGTCATTAATGACAACATATGGTAAGTAGCATGCATGGAATCCTAATGGAGAGAGCCTTGAGTATATGTTTCCTATATATGTTATCAGCATGATATCATGTTTTGAGTGAAGATAGTAATACAATACTCTATATCAGTGAGTGGTCCTGACAGGTCCTAGGAAGAGTTCTGTACATGTGATTTATAGTATGGCTGTAATGAAGCCTTGCAAATTTATATTTATGTTGTAGACATGTGCATGATGCTATGTTCATGGACACAGAGTCAAATATGTAGTACAGGTTGAGTTATGAAGTCTCCAGTTGTCAGTTACAGTTTCCTGAGTTTATCAGAAGGAGTTGACATTGTTTTTATTGTTGTAGAAGTTGCACCTATCAGTTTGATATGCATGCTTGGATTATCAGTTAGAGAAGAGTTAAGAATGTTTGGTTAAGAGCACATTATGTAATTTAGTATGAAAAGAAAGAATCAATTAATTTGATGGAGCCAACAGTGTGAAGCGTTGCGTCTACTCATATGGAGTTGCACGGTCCTAATTTGTGTTGCATGCTTAGTAGAGCCAACTAAGATGTTATTGGAGAGTTGTATTGTTTCTCTAATATGATTTCAAGATGGTTCTAATAGGATGACTTGATTATATCATTTAGAGGAAATATATTTATAGGAAGTCATTTGTGATTGATAAGTATGGCACATAGTTGAAGGATAAGAGCAGAGAAGAAGGTACGAAGTATTGAGCCATCAACAGAAGGTATATTTGATCAAGTAGAGAGTGTGTACTATACATTAGAACTTGTCAAGACATCAGGTCTACCTCGTAGCTCACCAAGATCTAGATATAGTGTGTATATTTTATTCAAAAGGTTGCAACCTTCACTATTTGAGCAGTGAGCTCTTAGACAATGCGTCCTCACCCCTAACAAGGTTAATTGTAAAAGACTCCTAACAGGGTCCAACCCTTGACTAGGTCAGTGTTCTTAATGCATTGTAAATATCAACTCCTAACAGGGTTGTAAGATCTTCTAACATGGATCATAATACTCTAGTGCAGTTTATAGTGGGTGCTAATTCCCACTGGGGTTTTTACCTATTTGGCTTTCCTCGTAACCAAAATTGTGGTGGTGTGTTAAGTGCTCTTATATTGTGTTTATGCTTAAATTTTTTCTATACATAATTGGATAAAGAATTGAATCTTTTAGATAACTAATTCACCCTCCCCCTCAGTTATCTCTTGGGACTATTCCTAACAGTATTGTGACAAATGAACTTTACTTTACTACTTTTATAATATTACATTCACAAGCAATAAAAGAAATGGTCAAATAGTAACTTTAGCAAGTTGCAATAGTTAGAAACATAAGAGGTCACTATGTCAAAAGAAAATATTATGGAGTTCATACAATCATATGTGACATAATTCTTCATCAAATTATTTCATTTCATTAATAATCATCTAATTATGCTAATAAATCTTACCGTGCACATAACTTAGGGGATCTGTTTTAGAGATTACTTAATTTTCTCCCCCTAAGCCAATAGCTTTGGCTTAGTCTAATGATGAATTCTCCACATTACCAGATATTGTGGATCTCTTTATAAATTTAGAAGATTTGAGTTCACCTTTTTTCATGCAAGTTTTCTTCATCTATTTTTGGATTCCTTCAATATCTACAATCTTATTGCCTTTATCATTAACAGACCTGTTCACCAATTGATATCTAGTATTTTTATTCTTAGCTCTATGAGATCTATAAATATGTCTAATATTATTTCAATAGTGACACACCATACCTATTTTCCTCCATAGCCCAACATTTCCTCTACAAGTTCTCATCCTGCAATTCACCGCGTGTGTCCATAATTGTGACAAATAAAATAGGTAGTATCCAATCAGTTGCTTTTCTGATTAGATCTCAATAAGTTGGGGTCATATGGCCTCTGATTCTTGATTTTATCGCTGCATTAATTAGCCTTATGAACATACTTATTAAAATGATAATAGTTACCATGAAATATATTAGATGTAGAATTATAACGTTAAGATTTACTATAAAAATTTACAGATCTAGGAATAGGTGTGTAATCTCTATTAGGTCGCATAGGTCTAAACCTGCATACATTAGCAGTATGACCATCCTTGTGATAATTGAAACATACCAATTTTTAATTCCTCTTACCAGCTTTGTTGTTGTTCACCTTAGGTGCTGATTTAGCTTATTTTGCATTGATCTCCTTTATACCAGATGACTCACCAACTTTAAATTTTGTAAACCCTAAACCTAGTTTCTCACTATTTCTCCTTTGGTTTGAGAGTTTTTCATCAAGTTTAGGAAAAATCTTATTGAATTTGTCCAACAGATCATTGTCTGTCTTTAGTCC